>PPOO01000949.1:115240-169486 GCA_003708545.1 Maudiozyma turicensis
GACTCGACAAACAGATCGATTCCAATACTTTTCAAAATAAGCTTCGTAGATTCTGTATCTTTAAAATTAGCTGGATACTTCAGGAACCACAGTTCCTGATGTAACTAAGAGATCTATATAGTTTGTTACCGTCTTTGCTAATACATGGTTGAATGATTTAAAAACGATACCCAAAAAAAGGAAAATCTGATAAGTATAATAGATTTGTTAGTTGCACAATATAATCATAACAGGCCTCTTCTTCTTTTGATGAAAAAAAAAAAAGAATACTGACGTTACAACAAATGTTCAATTGGTAGAATAAAGTATTTCAACCACCTCTTATATAATTTTGATTTCAAGTAAAAGATAGACTTGTTCGTTGTTCATATTTCAGATTGCATACATCCAATAGCAATTGTCGTGTTTTGCTTCCTTCCCATAATGGGGGAAAGAAAGAACGAACAAAAAAGTTTGGGACAGAACACGCCAAAAAGTAAACGTATCCTTCACTAAGTGTTCGTAACTATTGACACTCACGTACAGTGACTTGACCATAGGATGGTCTTCAAGAACAATACAATTAGTAAAATACACTCTTATTAATATATATCTGTAACAGATATTGATTCCTTGCCTTTAAATTGAAAGGAAAATATTAGGTGTATATTAGGCCTATGTATTGTTCGTCGATTCTCATGAGTTAGGGTATTGATAACAATTAGGGTTGTTAGTTTTTTCTTAATTTTTATAATAATTAAACAATGGATATATTTTTCTTTAAGAGAATAGGTTCCATTTGGCAAGTCATATAACAGGTATTATGTAATACATACTTCTTTTGTTCACGACACTCGATGGTATATGATTATATCATTCTGAAATAATACATCATAAGTGCGCAATAGAGTGCTGTCTGCATTTTTTCTATAATAAGGGGATATGTTAAGAAGTAGACTATATTCAATTAGATATACCTGTAAATTAAGATCATCTAATTATTTGAGATGCACACGTAGATTGTTACACGATAATACTACTGGTACAAATATAACCAAGATCAATGCAGTGAAATTGCAAAATAAGGAAAGATTGGATAAAATAGTTAACAATGTAACAAGTCATTATCCATCGATGTCCTCTATTCAAATGGTTCAAAGTGATTCTAGTAATACAAATGTCAATAAGAGTATCAATATCGATAAATTTATTTCAGCTTATGTTGATCGGAAATTAGATAAAGATCTTCCGGATATTGGATTAATGATGAATGGTAGAATCGAAACAATTAGAACCGCCGGTAAAAAAATGTGTTTCATTGATTTGAAGGATACCCAAGATAATCAAATTGTACAATTAATAATAAATTATAATAAATTATCAAATAAAGAAAATTCGCCATTAACAGAAAAGGAATTCATTGATAGAATATCTTTCTTAAGGAAAAATGATTATATTCAAGTTTTAGGGTATCCAGGTGTATCAGAGAATAAGAAAAGAACAATATCTTTGAAATGTACTTCAATTCCAATTTTGTTAAGTCCAATTCAAGTACCTTTACCAAATTCATTATCTAATGATATTAAAATTAATAAAAATAGAGTATTGAATTATCAAGTTAATGGAATACAAACAATGGTTTTAAGATCTCATATAATTAATTCGATTAGATCATTCTTCCTAAGGAAGAATTTCATCGAGGTAGAAACTCCGATTTTATCAAATTCTGCCAATGGTGCTAACGCATTGCCGTTCGTTACAAAATTAAATTATAACAATCAGAATTTACAATTAAGAATTGCGCCTGAATTATGGTTGAAGCGTCTTATCATTGGTGGTCTAAATCAGATTTTTGAAATTGGCAAAGTATTTCGTAATGAAAGTGTAGATTCAACACATAATCCTGAATTTACTATGTTAGAATGTTATCAAAGATATTTATCAATGAATGATTTAATCGATTTAGCACAAACTTTATTCAAGCATATCATTAAAACAATGATCCCAATTATCGAAGGAACTAACATTCAAAATGATACTATTCATGAATTGCGTAGATTATTACAAGAAAATGATTGGAAGTTCAACCAAATAGAATTTTTACCAACATTATCAAAGGAAATGAATGTGCATTTTGATAAGGTAGATCTTTCTGACTGTACCCAATTGATGTCTGTCATTCCACTTGAAGTACAAAAAGAATTATTCACCTCGTTGGAACTAAAATCTCCACAGACACAACTTTCACCACAAAGAATATTGGATAAATTATGTGGTAAATATATTGAATCCAATTATTGTCAGGGATTGTTACCTACGATAATCCTACATCATCCGGTAGTAATGTCTCCATTAGCCAAGATAAACACGGAAAATGATCTTATTAGTCAGAGATTTGAAGTATTCATTAAGGGTAAAGAATATATAAACGCTTATGAAGAAGAAAATTGCCCACAATTACAACTCAAAAAATTCCAAAAACAACATGAGTTTAAAGAAAATGATAAAGAATCCTTAGATATTGATTATCAATATGTGGAAACAATGAAATCTGGTATGCCACCTACTGGTGGTATGGGACTCGGTATTGATAGATTATGCATGTTATTATTAGAGAAAAACAGGATTGAACAAGTATTGCCGTTCGGTTCTTTGGACGATGTAAATATTCAGTAAGATAAGGAAACGCAATCCTTAACCATATATATATATATATAGACTCATATCATGTAAATAATTACAAAACTGCATTATTCATTAAATTGTCTGTTAAGTATGGGGAACGCGAAAAAAAAATGACATGTGCTGAAAAATAAATGGCGTCTGTTTGTATTAAATATATATACATATTATTAAGCATTGCTAATGTTAAAGAAAAGAACCAGTTTCTGAATCTAATCAAGTTAGATATCTCCCAAATCCTCAATTGAAGATATTCGTATGCACAATGGTTTTGAATAAACAACCCCCAACTGTGTTATCATCATTAGATCAATTACATACTCAAACGTATGTTACTCCGCCGCCCTTAGCGATTTGCGATGCCATGGTTGATAAAGAAGAAATTATCATGGGTATTGATGAAGCAGGTAGAGGTCCGGTTATCGGGCCAATGGTATACGCTGTAGCATATTGCACTAGGAAATTTCAGGACACGATTTTAATACCCAATTATGATTTTGATGATTCTAAGAAATTGACAGATCCTGTACGTAGAAAATTATTCAAATTAATGTACGATTCTCAAGAACTTAATTCAATCGGTTATGCTACTACTTGTATTTCTCCATGTGATATATCTTCAGGTATGTCAAGGTTTCCACCAACTCAACAATATAATTTGAATGAACAAGCTCATGATACAACAATGGCACTAATCGAGTCGGTGTTATGCCAAGGTATACGTATAGCACACATATATGTTGATACTGTGGGTCCGCCTCATACATATCAAAATAAATTAGAGACTAAATTTCCGGGTATCAAATTTACTGTTGCTAAGAAGGCTGATTCATTATATTGTGTAGTTAGTGTAGCAAGTGTGGTAGCTAAAGTAACAAGAGATATTCTGGTGGAACATTTGGAAGAGAAGTATGCTACAGAGAATCCTATACCGATGGGTTCTGGTTATCCATCTGATCCAAAGACCAAAGTATGGTTGAAACAATCACAAATGCCCTTATTTGGGTGGCCTACAGAGATTGTCAGATTTTCTTGGCAAACGTGTCAGACATTGCTAGATAAAGCAGTGGATGATGGAACTGGTATTCAATTAGAATGGGAAGAAGATTTAGTTGATAAAAAGAATAAAGCAATGCAAACATGGGATTATTCTAACGACGCAGAAACCACAGGTGGTGTAACATCGACACAACTAGCTGACAAATTAATCACCTTAGACAATTGGTATCACTGACATGGGCATATATATATATATGTATAAACAGTTATAAAGCAATATAACATTACATCAACTACTCCTTGCAGCTATTCCTCTACAGTATTCGATATGTAACCACCGGGACAGTTGGTGCATCTTAATACCATTCGCAATACGTAAGAGCCACAAGCGTATTATACGCTTATTGCCGGAAGCAGCAAAAAACGAAAATTTGAGGGCAAAATTTATTTGTCGCTATTGTAAGAGGCAATTGTTTGCATCAATGTCACCCCTTCTTCTAAGATCAATTGCATTCAATGAGTTGCAAAGTTGGTATAAGTCGGCTGGTATTGGTTACTGAAGTTCGGAATTGTTGATAGGATATTTAGTTGTTTATACATTATTACATACAAAGTATACACTGTTTAATTTGATCATAGTGACAAACTAGTATTTAATTAATATACAAAATATGTCGGCGTTATTAAGAACTGTTCCTCGCATCTCCAGAACATCTTTCATTGCTACCCAATTGAGATTACAATTAAGAGGCTATGCATCGTCTTATCCCCCTCATACTATAATTGGTATGCCTGCTTTATCTCCTACTATGTCTCAGGGGAATATAGCAGCTTGGTCCAAAAAAGTCGGTGATGAATTGGCCCCAGGTCAAGTCATTGCTGAAATTGAGACTGATAAAGCACAAATGGATTTTGAATTTCAAGATGACGGTTATTTGGCCAAGATTTTAGTTCCAGAAGGTACTAAGGATATCCCAGTTAATAAACCAATTGCAGTTTATGTTGAAGATGCAGCCGATGTTCCAGCATTTAAGGATTTTACAATTAAGGATTCCAAATTAGCCTCAACAGGAGAACCTGCTAAAGAGACTGAGGATACCGATACAACTGTTAAATCTACCACTACTATATCTACAGAGACTAAGTCAGAACAAACAAAGGCTAATTCTCAAAGTTTATCATCTGCAAGTGGAAGAATATTTGCATCACCATTAGCTAAGATGTTAGCATTAGAACATGGCGTTGCATTAAAGAATGTTACTGGTACTGGTCCAAATGGTAGAATCATCAAGGAAGATATCGAAAAGTATTTGGAAACTCCAAGAGAGCAAGTCTCATCAACAAGTACCGCAACTACCACATCTACATCTACTACCAGTAGCGCAACACCTGGTACATCTGCACCAGCTCCACCAGCTCCACCGGCTTCAGCTTCTGCTACTTACGAAGATGTTCCAATTACTACTATGAGACAAATCATTGCAGATCGTTTATTACAATCCACCAATTCCATTCCATCATATATTGTCTCGTCTGACATCTCCGTTACTAAATTATTGAAATTAAGACAATCATTAAATTCTTCTGCTGAGGATAAATACAAGATCTCAATTAATGACATTTTGATTAAAGCTATTACTGTGGCAGCAAGAAGAGTTCCAGATGCTAATTCGTACTGGTTACCAAACGAAAAGGTCATTAGAAAGTTCAAGAATGTCGATATCTCAGTAGCTGTTGCTACTCCAACAGGTTTATTGACACCAATTGTTAAGAATGCTGAATCAAAGGGTTTAGTTGAGATCTCTAAGGGGGTTAAAGAATTAGCTAAACGTGCAAAGATAAATAAATTGACTCCAGAAGAATTCCAAGGTGGTACCATTTGTATCTCAAACTTAGGTATGAATCCAGCTGTCTCTATGTTCACATCTATCATCAATATGCCACAATCTACCATTTTAGCAATTGCTACAATTAAGAAAGTCGCCATCCCTGATGCTACTGCTGAAAATGGATTCTCATTCGATGATCAAGTTACCATCACCGGTACGTTCGACCACAGAACTGTTGATGGTGCATTAGGTGGTGAATTCATGAAGCAATTGAAACGAGTCATTGAAAATCCATTGGAATTGTTACTATGATAGTAATGCTAATTCGCGGTAAACTGTAGTTCGGAACTGAATGTATTTTGTATAAAAATAATCCAAAAGTCACCTATATCATCTTAAATTGTGTCAAAAGGGTACAAAATATATATCTCTATATTTATGTATGTATCTGTATTTACATATCACTCTAATATTCATCAGAAAATATTATTCAGGAGCATATTGATAGAAGGTAATGGAACATATTCAATATTATATCAAATTTAAAGAGTTGTTATTAGCTTTATCTGTTTTTTCAGGAAAATCGTCTTTTACGACTCCTTATTGTGTTTTTTGAAATTTCGGTTGATTTCACTAATCTTCCCTTTTCCCAAAATTAGACATATTGATCAAGAACAAATATAGTACCGAATGAACAGATAGTAAGAAGTATACTTGAGTTTTATTTGACAACCTGGTATTATGTATTTCAGGTTTCTATATATCTAACATATATCTAATAAACAGAAGAATATCACAAATAACAACTATAAATATCATCAAAATGTCCTTCCTACCATCTTTCATTCTAAGTGACGAGTCTAAAGAACGTCTAACAAAGATTTTCAATTTAACACATACTGTTGCTCATTACGGCTGGATTCCATTTGTTCTATATCTAGGATGGACCCAAACTCCAAATAAGCCAAATCTATTAAACTTACTATCCCCACTACCAAGTGTATAATTGGCTAAAACTCGAGAAGAAAACCGTCTTACATCCTATTCATATTTCTCGATAGCCATTATGACACACTTTAACATGTACATATAAACTCTCGTATCATTTATTAAAAATCCACATTAGATAAGTCTCTATCGTACATAATTTATATAACCAACGATTTAAATGATCTGTAAGTACCCCCATATACATATGTGTATACCATAATAAATATATTTAATGATTATTCAAAATAATGAATTGAATCAGTATCGCTGAGTATTTTAAACAAATGGCACCCTGTTTGTAATACGTATAAAAATAATAATTAATTAAATGATATATAATAGACTAAAAATATTCAAATTTAAAGAAATATTACTTAGTAACCTAGAGCAGCTAATTGCTTAGCAACATCGGATTCAGCAGTGGCAGCGGAAGCAGTAGCAACCTTCTTGTTGAAAGCTCTCTTCTTAGCGTAGTATTCAGCAGAGCTGACCTTTCTCTTAGCTTCAAGCTTAGCAACAACATCTTCGTATTTCCAACCGACAGCAGAAGATAGTTTGGATAGGGTGGTGTATTTTCTACCTGGCTTTAATCTTAGAACTCTTAGAGCATTTGGAACAACAACTCTCTTCTTCTTGTCATATGGTGGTGGGATACCTTCGAAGACCTTTAATCTTTCTAGAGCAGCCTTACCACGGGCAGTCTTGTGTTGGATCATACCTCTGACAGCCTTGTAGAAGATTCTAGATGGAGCTCTGAAATGGAATGGACCGTGAGTCTTGTTGTATGCGGTAGCCTTTCTTAAGTAATCGTGGTACTTTAACTTGTTTCTGAAGAATTCACCAGAGACATTTAGGGATTCAGCTCTGACGACAACGATCTTTTGACCGTTTAATAGTTGCTTAGCAACAACGGAGGCTAGACGACCTAATAGATGGCCCTTACCTATAAAAAAATAATGGATTGTTCTTAATATTTCATTCATATATCCTTATTCTCATAGAACTATTTCACATATCAACTCTTTAAGTAGTTTTTGTCCTATCAATAACATAGATACGCTAAAAATAGTAAATTTAATGATAATATTATAAGGATCCAAAAATAAAAAAAATAAAAAAAACAATAACGTTATGTTAGTAATTTGCACTATTATTCGAAATATAATTTCCACATCAATATTTTAACTTGGGTTATATTAGAGCATTCCACCGCCTTCAAAATGAGTTCTTTATCTATCTGTTTCAGCAGAAGTACTGCTATAATATTTTCCTTAAACATATTCCAACTAAATAACTGATGCTTCTATATTCTTCTTAATTAGTTCATTTATCTAATCTTCATCATGTAACATACCATCAACGACAACAACTTTTTCGAAAGTAGACATCTTTACTGCTTGGTTCTATTTTATATAAAGAGCTTAAAATATATATACACTTATTCTATCATTTCAAGATATACCTTCTTAAGAGTTAACTTGATTGTATGTTACTATGATAACATCAACAGTAGTAAGCAGAATATTGAAGGACTACTGAGCTATCCCGAAACTCTTCCAGTATACACTATGTAGAATAATGATATTGTACGCTCAATCTGTAACTGTAGCAATATTGAAAGACCTTTACTGCAAGCATTTACCTAACTGGATCATATTCAAATGGATTGAAAAATTGACATCTGCTCCTCCCATAGTAAAAATGAAATTTTCCTCATTTCGTTCACTGTTGAGAATCCATGATACTTACTGGGAGGCCATAACTTTTGGGTGAGCCTAAATCGGATTCCAGCTAGCCAGAATTGCTGCCGGATCATATGAGAATTAGGCAGATATTTTTCTCATTCTGTCAACAGTTCCCCTCTAATCTGGATTGTTAGGCTCGTAATCACCAGGATCAGCTTTCAAAGCTGTCGCTAATTAGACAGATATTTTTCTCCACGAATATTGAACATTTGGAGAGTTACGCGCAACAACCAAATTTCAAAAACGGAACAAAAGTGGGAGTTTTTCACAAATTCTGGTACAAAAGTCTAAAAATGAAAGAGAATTTGGGATAGATTTTTTACAACATTGGAAGATGTCTGGGTGTAAAACAGTCAAATTTCATCGAGATATGAAAAACAAAAATAAAAGATGCCAGTCAAAAAACTCCGAGATATCTTGCATATTAATAATATGTAATATTTTTTCTTGTATTTATTTACTTATCATTACGTTCTATAATTATATTTTGTGACATATGTATTTAAGATGCACAGTTGTGCAATTTTCAGTATAATGAGCAAAGCTTATAACTCCCTTATCATGTTCGAATTATTTATTCATTTACAGTTGTTACCTTTGCATTTTCTGTATCAAGAATTAAATCCTTGTTAATATTGGCACCACTTGGACCAGCAGTCATATCCTGTCTTTTAATTGGAGAAGACACTATATCTTTATTGGAATCATTATCGTTATCAGTAGTATTTGTAGCTTTATTTCCTTCATCGTTATAATTACCATTTGTGGTATCTAACTTCGGTGTGTTATTAACTGAACTAAATTGTAAAAGATTTAATACACCGGGTGAACTTTTTACATGACCTTGTGATTTCGCGGTAGATGGTGTAAATCTTGGGTTCAAATTCCGAATGCTAAGCGAATCACCTTCCATCTTGATATTGTTGTTTCCTCTATTTGCTTGTTTTGGTGATTTACTCTGTACTGTACTACCTCTTTCCGGTGTATATGCCTCCATAGCTGTTATATGAAATGACTTCGAAGGAGACCTCAGCATAGAATCATAAGTATTAGACCCATTGGTGTTCAATATTGGAGCTACTGAATTTGATAAGTTAATCTGATTAGCAGGTAACATTGTAGTTTGGTATAAAGATGTTCGTATATTGGGTAAAATAATATCATTATTATCGACGTTATTACTTTTATTCTCTTTCTTATTTTCACTATTACTTGTTTGAATAGATGAAATTGTCGTAGCTGTGGTATTTGAATTATTCGTTGAAGAAGGTCCACTTGATGATGATCCGTATGATGCGTTGTTAAATGATATTAATGCATTATTATTGCTATTAAAATTTATACCAGGAGCATTATTTGATCTATGAAGACCTATATCATCGGTATTATCTAATCTTACTTTAAGATCTGGGCTAAATTCTGTCTTATTGATGTTATTCACACCTTGTTGTTGCTGGAAAACATTTTGGTATGGAACTCCTTGCAGAGGAACATTTTTCAAATTCTGCAGATTGTTAGTGTTTGTTTTCGCATCATTCATTAAATGTGGTAATGTTCTCATATTATTTGGTAATTGTTGAGGATTCTGTTGCGGTTGTTTCGTCATTGGTATTTGAACCTGGAAATTTCTTTCTGTACTACCAAGTGGTAGATTTACGTTGGAATTATCATTCTCAATCTTCACATTTTTATTAGTGAAATTGTTACTAACTGCAATACTCGCATCCAAGTCGGGTTTATAACTGTTAGAATTTTGTTCTGGAAATCTTTGGATTGGTAAACTGTTGTATTTAGACATGTGTAATTGTAGTTGTCTTAAAACAGAAGATCCACGCTTTATCTTTGAGAAATTACCATTGTTCCATTTTTCAATGAAATCCTTTTGAAATGATTCGCTGATTCTCCATTTCATACCTTTCCCGGGTTCATTCGGACGTCTTGGAACCTTTTCAAATGCTTTGTTCAATGAAAGGTTATGTCTAATGGAATTTTGCCACCCTGTTTTAGCAAATCTATAATAAGCGTAATTGGTTGCAATGAATTTATAAATATCAGCTAGAGATATGACACCTTCTCTACTCGCTAAAATAGCTTGTGTAATCATTGTAGCATATGAATGTGGTGGTTTGACTGTCTTGTTCTCATCACGAGACAAATCAGATGCAAAATCTATAGCGTGAGGAAATCCACTTACTGATAAAGAATTTTGAAATCTAGATGATGATGAAGAACCTGATGTAGAAGAAGAAGTTTTACTATGGTTCTTAAAGGCGTCCTGTGATATTAATCCATTATTGGCATCCATTGAACTGAAAATGGTGCTACTACCATTGGAAATATTGTTGTTGTTATTATGGTGCATATTTCCTCCTGATGGTATATTTTGATGAATGAAATGAGTACCAATTTGGATAAGGTAGATTTGAACTATTACCATACATCTTGAATGTTCTAGCTTGATTCATTGCTACTGAATTTCTTTGATTGCGTTCATTATCTTGTAATTCCTGCTGTTGGGTTCTAAAATATTGAGAATTTCTAATAATTTCATTTAGGAATTGATTATTACTTTGTCCTGTTGGACCCAATACAGTAAATAATCTTGGCATCAATGCTTCGAATGTACTATCTGATATAATTGGTTCTGTATCTGGTAAGATAAACATCATTTGGGTACCACCAATATCTAAAATTGTCCCGGATGATAATTTAACAGGAGCATAATCTGAGCCAGTAGGAACTCTTTCAAAATTAACTTTTGCACCATTTCTACCTAATATATGTAATTCCCAACCACCTTTCTCTGTATTGAATACAATTGTTGCATGTTTTCTTGAGACAACTTTACCTGGACCTAAATCAATATCTACTGTAGAATCTGGATCTAATAAATGATTTGGATTGTTTAATACATTATCTGTATTCCTACCAATGATAATATTTAAATTTTTAACATAGAATGTCCAATCTCGACCTGCTAATTTTGCATAAGCTTGAACTTCACTAGCTAAATTCTTATCATTTGCATAAGTTTTCATTACCGTTGTAGGCTGTTCGGGTTCAACCAATAATGATATAATTGTATTTATTAAACTTTGATATTCTTGTGTCGTGTGAGCATTCTGATAGATGTAATTGAAAGTAGACATTTTGAATATGTTTATTTTCGGTAGTAATAATACAATTATATGGAATAAAATAAACTTTGATTATGACGAAAAAAAAAAATGTATAATAATATAAAGGGAATGTTAAAACTGATAGAAGATTGATTTTTCAGTAGTTTAAGTAGAATTGAAAATAAAAATGATAATTTATGCTTAATAGAAACTGACTAAAGTGGATCTAGACAGATGGAAAGAAATGAAATGAACAGCTTATGTTAATCTGCTTGCTTACTTAAAATCTTAGTCTTTAATAATTCGATGGAATGTTTTTTTGTTTGCAAACAGTAATGACTAAGTAATTCAACACTTCCTTTTTAATCCTTTGTTTTGAATAAATTAGAAAGATGTAGAAATCAAAATAAGGCGTAAGGGGGAGAGCAACAATAAAAAAATAAATCGAATTTCAAAATGCAAATCCTTGTTATGCCTGTTTAAGATTAAGCAAAAGTAAGCTTATTTCTTGTCTTTAAGGTAGTGCTCTGAGACTTTTTTTTCTGATTTCTCAAATGCAGGAACCGTTTGCTTTTATGATTTGTAACTTTAGTTAGCAAGATCAAAATGGTAATAGAATGATTCTTCAAAGATTCCAATATAACAGTTCTAGGTTTATGTTCAATAATAATGTATCCGTGTTTTTACCAGTTATGATAACTCACTTCTCAAAATTTTTCTTGTTTGTTTCTTTGTTTCTTGTGATTTAGATCTGATTAATTAGTCTTTTTTCATAAAACGACTAACGCTCCTTAATAAATCTGATCTCACTTTGTTTATAGTTTTAAAAAATTTAATTAATTAAATTAAATTAAATTTAGTATAAAATCTGTCTTGTCATTTGTTGTCTTGTTGTTGTTTTGTTTTCAATCTCGCTTTGTTTGTTTTCGTTTGTTTACATTTGCTTTACTGCTAAAGTATATCCGATCGTTTGTACGGACACTACTGCCAGTATTTTAGTTTCAAAAATTTTCTCTACTTGATTCGCTCTGTGTCAGGGAGAAAATATCGTAATAATGGGTTCATCAACTTCTTCCTCACTGTTCATCTGTCTCTTCAATCGCAATTCGTAATAGATAAGTAGAGTTTTACATACGTACAATATCCAGTTGCAGCGATAACCCTTTACTTCTATTTGATGGTAAATTCATTCACAGTACGTAGGATTTTCCTCTCTTTTTTGAACTACTTAAATTGTGACATCTCTGTGAATACTGATCCTTTTTAATGGGAATCACAATTTAATATGTTAAATACGGCGATTCGTTACTGATCATATTCTTAATTGGTATTAATACGGGGGAACAGTATGTCGTACAAAGGGATGTTTTCCGGCGAATTTCTGCAAGTCCAGAAAGTTCTACGGGGGAAGATTCTGCAACTGTTGCAGTTCACTATTAGGAGCTGCTTCCCCTTGGAATATTTTTTTTTGGTTCTCAGCTGGTTTCAGTGGTGAAAGGAAACTGTTAATTCTTTTTTCTGCCCTCTGATCTTCTTGAATTGAATAACCTAAGCAGTGTTAAGTTGCAAAGCGGACCTCTTCCTTACCTAACAAAACAAATGTAGGGCTAGTTCGTTACCCTAATTTGTAATTGATACAAACCCTAATTTGAATTGTATAGTTATCCTCAAGTATTAATTTTTCACTTTTGAGCTTTTGATTAATAATCAAAATTGACATGAACTTGGGCATCTCTCGATTAGCAACAAAGCTTTTTTTGTTTCTAGATTGAAGAAATCTTCATAATTAGTCATACGGCTATATAAAGCTCCTATACCAATCACATTCGGTTTAAGAAAGGTCTTGAGGTATTTGTTCCATATTTAAATTTACATCATTTGATTTGGTTTTCCTAATTTACTCATCGCAAAGATATTTGAAACCTACTAGTGAACCCTTTAGGTATTTAAAGAGAAGCAATCAATTACGATGTCTGAAATTGATGAACTTGTTGTTTCATTCATCGCTAATGTAAATATTAATGATGATAAGACTAATGAAATTGCAATTAAAATAACCAATTTAATCAAGCATAAGAAATGTAAATTGGTTCAAATAATCGTATCCCTAAAAGATAGATTTATTTCAGAGGATGAAAAGGAGAGAATTAAAGCACTAAAATGTTTATCATCTGTCTTATATAATTCGGAACCAGATCAATTACTAAAAAATGACGTATCTGTTATTGTGAATTTCTATATGTCAAAGATAACTGACAATGCAGTAATGTTGGAATGCTTTATGGGTTTAAATGCATTAATGTCAATGAAATATATAACCATCGATGAAACGACAAAACTTTTGAAGTTCTTACAAAAGGATTACCAGTCTAAGGATTATTTAGCCGCTGTTAGAAATTATCCATTTGAAATTCTCTTAAATGTTTATAATAGATGGTTCACACAATTGAAAGACAATAAGAATTTTGCAGATTTATTTATCCAAACTTATATCAGTGTCGCTTCGGGTGAAAAAGATCCAAGAAATTTGTTAATCTCATTCCAAATTAATAAATTAATCGTAACTACATTCAAAGTTGAATCGTTCCAGTTTTCCCAAGCATTATTCGATATTCTATTCTCATATTTTCCGATCACTTTTAAACCTCCTAAGGATGATCCCTATAGAATCTCAAACTCAGATTTAAAATTAGCATTAAGATCAGCCATTTCAGCATCTGATATCTTCGCACAGGATGCATTCAGTAATCTAATAGATAAATTAGGTGCAACTTCACCAGCAATTAAGAATGATACTTTGTTGACTTTATTGGCATGTATTAATAAATTTGGTGGGAAGGCATGTATTGAGTTTTGGTTACCAATGTGGACTGCTTTGAAATTTGAAATTATGCATGGTGGTGACAGTTCAGAAACTTATTTAGATCCTTTAGCAGAAAACAAAAGTAATGATCTTATAACTGAAGGTACGACTCCTCAAGTTTCCAATCTACAAAGTAATTATCATCTGTCGTTAGATATATTGAGGGCATTGGCTTACCAATTAGTTGAACTTGATGAATCTGCATTCAACAAATACGTTGTACATATTCTAGATGAATTAAAACCAAATTTCGAGTTTACAAAGGATTTGAGACAAAGTTGTAACACGCTAGCAGCCATTGGTAGCGCAAATCTAATTACCTTCAATAAAGTTGTAGACTTAGCATTGCCATTATTCTTAGAAAATACTACTGAAATATCGAAATTGAAGTTGATGCTACTAAATTTATCATATTTCTTAGATTCTTATATTAAAGTTACAAAGAGTCTCGAAAATGATAAAGAAAAATTGGAAGACTTTATTAAAAATAATCATTTAAACAACTCTAAAGATGAAATATTAATGATTCTAGGGATGGCCCTTACTGGTAACTCTAAGATTGAGGTAACGGTCCGAACTTTATCTGTTATCCAATTCACCAAGATGATAAAGATGGAAGGTTATCTGACTAAGGAAGAAATGTCATTAATTATACAATATATTACAGAGACAATCCTAACTGATAACAACAAAAATATATATTGTGCCTGTTTAGAAGGTTTAAAGGTTATTAGCCAAACCCATGAAGATTTGGTATATGAAGTATCACTGAAAGAATTATTGAACTTGTTACCAAATAGATTTGATGAATTGATCCTATATCATAAGGATGATGAACTTATTCAAGTTGAGGTTATCCTAAAGGTTATCCTAGATTTCACAACTTCAAGACATGTTTTGATTAAGGAAAGTATCGTAGCATTAAGTCAAAAATTAACGGAAGTGTATATCACTGGTGATTCTGAAGCAGTTGATTACTGTTTCCTAATATTATCTACTATCTACTCTTTACTTGACAATAATTTTGCGGTTTTAGATGAAAATACAGTTTCTGAAATAAAGGAACAGACTGAAGAATCATTGTTCTCAATTTTAAAGAATAATAAAGGGGATAATTCCATCCTATTTGATAACCAAAATTTATCATTGCTTTCGAATATTCTATATTTCGCCAATGTCAACTTTAAGAGAAATCAACATCAAACAGAATTATTGAGATATACAAAACTTTTCGTTGATACAGATAAAATATTGGAAAATCCAAGTCGTTTAGTGCTACCATACGTAAAGATATTGTCCGCTCTTGATAAAGATTGTAAATTTGATGAGGCATCTAGTGTAATGGAAAGGACTGTTGCGTTAATTGAAAACAGTAACAAAAATGCTATGACTAACTTAGAGAAAGTTGGGTATATGGAAATGATTACCATTTTAACAAATAAATGGTATAATTCTAACATGGAAAGTGCGCTTATTGAAAGATATGTTAATTGGGATGATCAATCTACTGTCAATCTGGAGATGATTGCGTGGATTGGTAAAGGTCTAATTATGAAGAATTCAGCATCTTCAAGTATCATTTTATCTCATTTCCTGGAGTTGTTAAATGACAAAAATATTGGTATAATAGTCTCCAAGTTGTTCGAACTGTTTGTTGTGGATATTAATTCTATGAATAAACGTAAGGGAATTACATGGACTAATAATGTCAAATTACTTTACAAGCAGAAATTCTTTAATGACGTTTTCCAAAACTTAGTTACATCATATAAAGCTCCAAACTTATCATTAGATATTAAATGTAACTACTTAACAGCACTTTCGTTGATTTTGAAACATACTCCAAACAAATTAGTCGAACAATTTATGGTCGATTTATTGCCAATGTTACTGCAAGCATTAGAAATGCCTAACTCCGAAGTTAGAATATCAGCACTAGATACCTTAAAGGATACTACTGAGAAGTTTGGTTTGTTGATTACTGAAAATATTGATACATTAATACCTCTCTTATTGAAACTTGTAGTTCCAGGCAGTAAATTTAACGATGTATTGGTAAGACTACTCTCTTTACAATTATTGGGTTTGCTTGCTACAAGCGTTCCATTAAACTATTTGAAACCATATAAAGAAGAAGTTATTAATGGTTTGTTATTAACTTTATCGGATAAGAAGAGAGTTGTTCGTAAACAATGTATTGATACAAGGCAAATATATTTCGAACTTGGTCAAGTTCCGTTTGAATGATTTTAAAAAGTAAACGCATATAAAAAAGTATAGACTGGAAATAGATAGTATGTATGAATATTTAATACGACTAAATTAGAATTTCCTGACAAATAAATTTGAATTAACTATCACATTAAATAATTCTTCTAGAACTCGAAAATATCTTGTATTTCTTAGCTAAGTATTACACATATATAATTAAAACATGATTGAACAAGGGTATATTAAGCGAGAGTAAATTTCTAATATTATTATGTTTTATATGCTATTGTACGTATGTGGTACATATATGTGTGAAATCAGGTAATTTACCAGTCGTCATTACCTGGTTCTTCTTCACTTGATGATTCTTCTTCATCACTTAATCCTACTGGTGCAAGACCCGGTGTCAAACCGGCATATCTATGATCGCTAACGATATTATCATTTTCTTTAATTTCTTCTTTAAATTGCTTAACTTTTTGTCTTCTTTTGTTTTTCCTTACACGGTTCTTATTATTAGAATCATTTTTCAATATATATTCTTGCAACTCTAATGATTCTTCCTTTTCATCTTCATCCAAATCCCATGACTTGGCGTTTCTAATAGATTTTTGTGTTAATTTATCAAGATATTTCTTTTCGATATCTGTTAATGTACCATTATTTTTATGTTTCTGTAAAACTTGTAGTTTTGCATTTTTCTCTAATTTTTTATTCTCTGATAGATTTTTCTTTAAAAGATGCTTCTTATTTATCTTTTCCTTCTTTTTAATCTTATGAATATCTTTCTTTTGTACTGCAACCATTTTCTTTAGATTATGATCTATCAATTGAGCACCTGAACCTTTACTTCTTTTTGTATTGTTATCTTTTTTACTTGGTTTAATTTCCTTGTTACCTGGTAAAATTTTAGATAGAATGCTATTCACGGCGGAGGTTGCATGTAGCTCAGAGGCATTGGAATAAGTAGACATCTTGCACAATTTGAAAAATTTATAGTATGTTCGTTGATTTGATGTAAAGAAACCGATATTTGTCTCTGTTGGATTGTATCTGTAATAATACAGGATGAACACGTATTGTTAAGTTTTTGTATATTATAATGTTCACTAATAGAATTCTTTAAATTATATTTCTGAATGTTTAATCTACACCTTCAATGTTTATCTTAGCAAATGAAAATTTTCACATTGCTAAAACTTTTTTTTTCCTCGCTCTATTTCAACGAAAGTTTTTCAATTTAGTAAGCGCGATGAGCTTATTTAAAGAAAATGGAGAATATCTTAGTGAGAATGCGGCGCTATCCCTCTTCTCTCTTCCTATATTCAACTCTTATAAAAACCCACTAACTACAGACTTATCGTATCAGTTTCAAATGTTGAAACAACTTTTTAGGTAGATCGTTAATTTAGTTATAAAAACTTAACAGATGTTGTATGGATAGTCAATTGAATGATGGAATATATGGTTGCACCGACCACCTTAAAAAATGACAGAGCGAGGTGGTAAATTAAATTACCCTAAGTATAAATAGAATTTGTAATATATGTATCGAGTATTCATAGACTTTCCAAGACTAGCGGGTGATTGATTGAAAGGGGAATGAGAGACCCCATATTGGGTTATACTGGATTGGAATTCTGGAGTGATTCGGGAATATTATATTGATACAAGGCGATACTCTGATCTATATTACTCTACAAAGAATCAGACATTTGATTGATGATAATATCCTTAGAGCAGTTTAGCTGTCTTTTTCGATGAGAAAGACGTGAGTAGTCAGTCAGTCAATAGACTTTTGATAATTATTGATTAAACAAGAAAACGGCGGAAATTTCCGAAGCGGCGAGAATTCCCGATGTTCCGCAAAAATATATCTGAGAAATAAAAAATAAAAGATACTTGGATAGCAATTAGGAGATGATCTTTAATTGAAACACGATGATAACAGGAGAAAAATAGGGCTCACAGTATATATTGCCCATCAGTAGGGAGACCTTTCCTTTCTTCTGTATGACTAATACCTGTATTCCATAAATTGTTTGTTATCTTTGATTTCTTCAAATCCTATCTAGCAGGACAGCGGCATAAATATTGTCTAGGTTTGAATTTACAGAGGAATTACAATAGATAATATACTTAGAATTACCAATATTAAAAATGAACATGGCCAGCTACCCTTCCTGAAAGTATTGGAGTTAGGTCAAATAGAATTGTGTTTAACAGAGGCGAGGACAGTCTTAACAATAATTTCGGAGATCACCGGGTGGAGCTGAAATAAACCAATATCAAGGATTGCATAAGAGTAAATCCATAAAGGTACCATATCTTTGGATATAGTCGTCTGTTCCTTTCATAGATAATAGGGTTCGAAAGAAAACCTGGGACCTGTTGTAAGACATTTTCCGATACGATACTTACATGGATGACCATATAACTCCCGAAACTCCGGCATATCCAAGTCAATTCTTGTTCCAAAGATAATTTTTTACAGTCATTAATAGCATTTTGTGACAATTTTTCCTAATTACGGAGGAAGTGTTCCCTTTTTTTAGGGATTTGAAAGGCTGGGCGGCTCTGTTTCGATGAACCCTTCTCTTTTCCTTTGCCTTTCATGCAAATTTGTCAGTGCCGTTCAATCGGAATATTCGCGTTAGTCGTACTCTCATCGGAAATTGTCGCTCCGTTTTTGCACTTCCAAAATTGAATGTACACTTTAATGTTTCTTTTATTGTTTGGACCCCACTCCCTACGGATTTCAGGCACTTTGACAGGTTCCTTCGGAAAATATAGCTTAGGAAAGCAACAAACAATTTCTTCCCTGTCCTTGACCAGCTAATAAAACAGCGGACAAAAATGTAATTTCTTCAAATGAGTAACCGGAACAAAACGGAAATTTTGTTTCACTGAGATAAAAAAAGTTTTCAGGAAAACAGATCTACGTATTATCCTTAGAAGAAAAAAAAGCAATTTTTCAGTATCTTTTTTACTATTTGTTTTCCCGATGAATCATGCATAAACTAATTTTAACCAGTCTACAAGTATTTGTTAACCTTGTCTTACTGTTCTTTATACACTGGTAATGTGAACAGGTTACTGATATTCTGCTTTCTTTAACGTTTAATTTTGTTTTATCAATTTTTTGTCAATGGTATCGAAAATTGACAGTCTCTACGTCAATTGTTTAGAAGTAAACTATTGAGTGATAACGGTAAGACTAGAAATCTGATGTTTATTTCGTGTATTTATCAATGTTAAATGTTTAAATGAAGATATTATCCAGGCATTTATATATAAGCAAGGATTAATATTTTATAATTTCTTATTAACATCAGTTTGTTTGAGTACTCTTTTCTGATTCGTCGTTCAAGATTACTTATTCCAAATAATAAAAAAAACATTATTAGCACGCATTGATAAAAATTATATGGTTGAAATATTTGACCTCCAGATAATATAATAATATCCTTTAGAAAAATAAACATTCTAAAAATGAGTGAAATGTATAGTTTGCATACAGATGATGAAATAGGTTCATCAACAGATGAGTATGAAAATAAGAAATATCTCGAACAAAAAGATATCGATGATGTTAAATCATTCGGTGGAAACGATCTTGAACATAGTTATTCAAGACAAAATGGTACACTTTCGAGAATGGCCACTAGAGAAGTGGACGAGCATGATTCTAGTGATGATTCAGAAACAGATTCGCATATTGAAGTCACAACAGAAAAGGCTGGTAATACTCCACCTTATACATTATTGAACTATAGCCAGAAGTGGTGCATGGTTGCCATATTAACCATGTGTGGTTTCTGGTCGTCGTTAGCATCTCCAATTTATTATCCTGCATTGAAACAATTAGAAAAACAATTTAATTTAGATGAAAACAAAGTTAACATTACAGTTGTTGTGTATTTATTATTCCAAGGTATTGCCCCAACTTTCTCGGGTGGTTTAGCCGATGTTTATGGACGGAGACCAATTATTTTAGGTGGTATGTTAATTTATGTTGTCGCATCCATCGGTTTAGCTAATGCTCCATCCTATGGTGTGATTTGTTTCTTAAGAATCGTTCAAAGTATTGGTATCTCTCCAACTATCGCCATTAGTTCAGGTGTCGTTGGTGATTATACCTTAAAACATGAAAGAGGTACTTTTGTCGGCGCTACCTCTGGTTTTGTCCTTATTGGTCAAGGTATTGGTCCTTTATTAGGTGCTGTCATCGCTGCTAGATGGGATTGGAGAGCTATTTTCTGGTTCTTGGCTATCGGCTGTGGTGCTTCTTTAGTCTTTGGTTTCTTCCTATTACCTGAAACAAAAAGAACTTTAGTAGGTAATTTATCTATCAGACCAAAACATATTTGGAGTATAGCTCCGATTACTTTGTTACCTTCTGTTCAAAAGAAATTGAAATATGATAATCCAGATATTGAAACACTAGATGAAAATATTCCTTCACTAGATTTAATTGGTGCTCTTAAAATTACTGCTCAACCAGAAATTATTTTAGCTTTGTTCCCTGCTGGTTTGCAATTTGCTATGTGGACATTAATGTTATCCTCTATCTCATCTGGTTTAAGTTCTGCCCCATACAACTACAGTTTACCGATTATTGGTGTCTGCTATTTACCTGCTGGTATCGGTGGGTTATGTGGTTCTTTTCTAACTGGTAGAATCATCGATTATTATTATAAGAAAGCTGTTAAGAAATTCGAACAAGATAAAGCTAGTGGTGCTATTCCAGAAGATACAAAATTCAATACGTTTAGAGTCCGTCTATTATGCGTCTTACCTCAGAATTTTTTAGCTGTGGTATCATTTCTTCTATTTGGTTGGAGTATAGATAAAGGGTGGAAGATTCCAGCTGCTTTGATCACATCTTTCGTGAGTTCATATTGTGCAATGAGTACTTTATCTACAATGACTACTTTATTAGTAGATCTTTATCCAACTAAATCCTCAACTGCTAGTAGTTGTTTCAATTTTGTTAGATGTTCTTTAAGTTCGATCTTTATGGGTTGTTTTGCAGATATGAAACAATCCATGACTGTAGGTGGTACGTTCAGTTTCTTAATTGCTTTATTATTCTTAGCTAATGGGTTAACATTCATTCCAATCATGTATGGTATGCAATGGAGAGAAAAGAGGATGTTAAAAGAGGAAATGAAAGTCCAATTAAAAGAAGAAGAACAAGAGGCTCAGGAACAGAAGGAATAGAAAAATTTACTTAGTGGCATTTCCTTTATCATAATTTATTATCAGATGGTTAATACCCATACACCTGTAATTTTGCATTGTAATATTCGACATTCGTTTACCATTTTATTCAATTTTGTTGCTGTTTTATCAAAAAGTAATAAAACATCATAACCTTATGCATCTATTTTATAATAAAATAAACTAATTAATAATATTTATAGACTATAATTAATAACGAGACCTGATTTTGAATATATAGTACATCCGACAAGTTTTTCCTAGCTTGTATTTTTACCTATACTTATGTACTACGATGCTAAATTTTCCTCTATATGAAGTGTGGGAAACAGCCAAATAGTATTCAATAAATATGGTATAATTTCAAGCTACTGGAGCACATGATTGTAATTCCCGATACTTTGACAAAGTTCATTTCCCTCTTTAACAAAGAGAAGATATGCGTATGAAGTGCATTAAATAATCTTATATAAATTCAGATATATCGTTTTCTTTTAAATATGAAACACTTTCACGGCAACATCGTATTGTATTAAATTGACTACGCATAACAGTACAATATAATTTTCAACAGGGATATTTATTAAAACTATATCACCTGTTAGAACCGTTTAATTACTGAATTTATGAAGTTTTGTGAATGTCGTTCTCATTGTTATGTTACAAAAACATTCTGACAGAAATCCTCGTTTCTAACAGGTTGAGCATTTGGTTCGGTGGTATTTTGATTCATTGTTCTTTTTTTATTATACAATTAATATACAGTTAATTCTTCGTACTCTCTTTCCGAAGGAATTATTGTATATACAAATTTTATATTACAAACCTCTGTCTTTATATACTCGAGGTTTAGGGAGATATGATTTATTATTGACATTCATGAACTTCACATTCGAATGTCGTCATACAAGCCTGTCCATTTATATTTAATTGCGTAGTATATTCTAGGTTTGTTATGTTCTTATGGTTGTCTTGTACTATACATCTTTAGAATATTAAGCTCAGTACATTCGTTATAACTGAGGTTGATTTATTACTTTATTTTTTCATCACTTTTTGTTTTTTGTTTACAATCTTTTGGTGTTATTTATAAAAAGTTTAAATTATATAGGTTTGCTAGGGGTCCGAAAAACAACAAAATATAAAAATTTACCATAACTTTAACTTTTTCTTATAATACTGAATGTATAATCCATATCCACTTCAATATATTTATGATGAAATTCCTTAGTCAAATAATATTAGTCTATGCAGCAGTTTACGTTTATTATTTTTTATTATATTTGATTAATATATTGAAATCCGTACGTACTTATACATAACGAGAGATAAAATGACTTGTTTTAGTTCTTTAAGAAACGTTACTTTTCTAGACTATAACGTCGAAAGAATTATGTTTATTAGATATAATGATTTACCCTATAAAATTTGATGCAAATAAAGATAAAAGGAATTAAGAAAAAGCTAGAACAAAAGAGATTATGTATAAAATTTCTATTGAGAGGCACATTGAACACCTTCACCTTGTTGTTGGTCTTCATCATCAGAATCGTAACTTTGACCACCTCTACCGGAACGGTTGTTAGCATATTTAGATGGATCGAATTCTGATAGGACACAATCATCAACAACAGCATCCTTTGGAATGGTTGGTAATGGGTTTCTAGCCGGTAGGATATCTTCTAGTTTCTTTAAGTTTTCTTCAGTTGTGAAATGGTTAGCTGGGAATTTAACAGTGAAGTTAATGATTAAGTTACCGTAACCACCGTATTTTGGAATTGGCATACCCTTACCGTCAATGACCTTCTTCATGCTTGGAGAAATAACTTCACCTGGAACAATTGCAACCTTCAACCAGTCACCTGAAACGTGTTCTAAAGCGAACTCACCACCAGCAATGGCAGTCAATAGATCAATTTCAGCTTCGTAGATTAAATCGTCACCATTTCTCTTGAAGTGCTTGTGTGGCTTAGCGTTAATAACAAACACAACATCACCTGGAATGATATCTGGAGCTTGATCAGCTTCACCCTTGTAAACAATCTTTTGACCATCTCTCATACCTGGTTCAATTTGAACTTGTAGAATCTTTCTTTCATTAGCAATCTTCTTACCGTTACAAGTCTTACAACGACCTTTTGGATCAATGATATCACCAGTACCTTGACAAACTTCACACTCAGCTTGGAATCTTTGGATCATTGGACCCATTTGTCTAGTAACGAATTTAACACCTTGACCGTTACAACTGGAACATTTCTTAACGGCATCCTTTGCACCACCTCTACCTTCACAAGTCTTACATAAGATTTGTTTATTCAAAGCTAATTTGGAAGTCTTACCCTTGTATAATTCTTCTAAAGTAACAGAGATGTCATGTCTAATATCTCTACCTCTTTGTGGACCTCTTGGTCTACCTGAACCACCAGCACCACCAAAGAATTGTGAGAAGATATCATCACCGAAACCACCGAAACCACCAGCACCTGCACCTGCACCACCATTACTTAAACCATCTTGACCAAATTGATCATAAACAGATCTTTTTTCGGAATCTGATAAAATTTCATATGCTGTTGTAGCTTCTTTGAATTTTTCAGAAGCTTCTTCACTTGGATTTTTATCTGGATGATATTTTAAAGCAGTCTTTCTATAAGCCTTCTTAATTTCGACGTCTGTAGCTGTTGTGGAAACACCTAAGATATCGTAATATTTAGTTTCTCTAACCATTTTTGTACGTTTGTTTGTATTTGTATTATTGAAAAAAGAGGAATTCAGCTTGAATCAATTTGATTTATAAGATTAAAACTAAAAAATTAATTGGAATATATGTGATATTGCGAAAAGTTACTAATAAAACAAAATGAATCTATAAAAAAATTGTTTTAAGTCCTTTTTCTTCTGAGAGGATGTGACCTTTATATGTTTGAAGTAAATCAGATAATCTATAACGGTGTTATTAAAAACTTGATTAACTAAATTGAATAATGAAATTCGCCACCTTAGAAATCTTAAACAGTACAATAATATTCCAACGATCAACTTTATATATATAATTATACTTAGAAACGAAAATAAGTTACTACAAGTTAAAGAAAGAAGAAAAAAAAAGCTAAACACTGCAGTTACCCACTTTGTAAGATGAAAGCTCCCACACAATACGTAAAGTTCAATCATTTTTGCCCGCTAAAGGATTGCTTCATTGATGAAAATGTCTGATGGCATCGCCAAAAGAGAATTTTTCACAGATTTTTTTTCTTTTTTCTTTTTTCTGGTTCGTGGAACGTCGTGGAACAAATTGGAAAGAAAAGAAATTTTCATTTTTTCCCCGTTTCGGTGTCGGTGTTGGTTGCCGTTTCGTTTCTTATTTTCCGTGGGAAGTGATGTTGGAAGCCCTTTTACATGTATGCCACAAAAGTTGACAGCCCTACATTTCGTCTTTCTAGTTACTTGTGGAGAAAGTTGCTTTTTTCTTTCTTTCTTTTTTTTAAGGGACACAGGTCATAAAATTGAAAATTAAGTTTATGATTGACATACGCAATGAGATCTGATAATTTTATATAAGGTTAAAAGTTCACCAAAGTTGTTCTGAAATTAGTATGGTGAAATTAACTGACAAGTATTAGTATAGTAATGCCGAGAATATGTCCTACGGTCATTCGGGAAGCAGCGAAGATTCACCCATGGTTGCCTATGTTAATGGCTGAAAATAGAACAATACCTCATGCTCGACAGGAATTAAGGTGGTTAATACAAAAGTTTGGTTCAAACAATAGTGCAACCCTATTCAGAGCATGCTTAGAAAGGAATAGACACGTCCCATTACAATACATATTAGGATCTCAACCATTTGGCATGCTAGATATCAAATGTAAAGAAGGAGTATTAATACCGAGATGGGAGACTGAGGAATGGTGTCTGAATTTAACCGATTCAATTAAAAGATCAAAACTGATCAACTCCGGTGCGAGTAACTGGAAAATAATGGATTTATGCACCGGGTCAGGTTGTATACCACTTACCATGATTAATGAAACTAAAAATCTGTTCTCCAATCAGACACGACTATACGTCGATGCGCTAGATTACTCTCCAATTGCAATCGATTTATCAAAACTGAATTTTAAAACAAATTTTGATAACAAAGTAGCATTATCGCAAAACTTTAATGTCAGTTTCAATATCCAGAAATGTAATATTTTAAATGAGCCCGAAATTATACAATACTTGGGTAAATATAAGGAAAAACGGAAAATCAACATACTAACTTGTAATCCACCATATATCCCACATCATGAATTTATCAAAGATGTAAGGAGTTCCGTCAGAATGTACGAACCGAAACTGGCATTAATTGGGAACTTGGAATTTTACAAAAACCTGAATGATTTGTGGGTCGGAAAGAATCTGATCGATTCTTTTGTTTATGAAATTGGAACTTTAGAACAGGCATTGTATGTTCAAAACAATCTACCTAGTAGTTGGATATCTGGAATCACGCTTGATTCAAACAATAAGGCTAGATGCATATTCGGATATAATAAGGAAGCAAACATTGACTATTCTAAAATATTTAATCACTTTAAGCAAACCGCCAAAGTATATGCTTCAATTGCAAATAGCGATGTTACGAAATAAATAAATATGAAATTTTCGAAATTTATACAAAATGCAAATATATTCTACTAAATAGAAATAAAGAGACACATATCATAGGACAGTATTACCATTCTGTCCAACAATTTCTAACATGTATACAAATAATGTGTCTATTTCTCCACAGTGTCACCCTTGTCATTATTTGGTACCGATTCAGTAGGTATCAATTCTGGTTCAGGGGCTGGGATTACCTTGTGACACCACAATAAGTAACCACCACCACCTTTCATGGTCATTAAAGGATGTATTCTACCCCTAATTGATTGATAAGGTCTACATTTGGTTTCAATAATCGTTGGCGCCAAATAATTCAGGTCATCGTACAGAGTATGGGAAAGTTCAAGTAGGACTTCCTTAAATTGACTGTAGCATACAATAGGTCTTGAACCATGTACCCTCTTACCAAGTTGAGGCAGCAATGTTGGAAGATGCAACGTGGTCGCCACTACAAGACCATCATATACCCATTTTGTTGCAACATCGATGGCTTGTAAATGAATTTTATGCCATTTTAATTTTCTGAAATATGTGTTTTTGGCTCCACTTTTCAATTCAGAGACTTCTTCTCTACTTAAAGGTTTGAAATCTAGTTCAACTTCTTCTACAGTTCTTGGTTCAAAATATTCCAGAATAGAAATCGGAATAACGTGTTCTGCTATAAATTTCTCAGAATAATTGGAATATTTTAATAGATCGAAGTTTGGATGTTCATTTTCATGTACAACAACAATCTTACCTGTAGCTCCTGTTGTATCGTCTCCACCAAACATTCTTTCCAACAAGAAATAAATCAATAAACCACCAGTTTCATCCATACATAAGTAGGTACCATTAGGTCTGATATTTGCAAGGTTCAACAACATACCAATAGACTCTTCTGACATATCCATAATTCTTTGAATATCATTTTTATCAATCAAATATTGCAATAGTAAATTCGCGCTTAAATAATTGACAACAAATTGTTTGTCAAATTTTTGTTTCTTTCTCTTTAGATATTTCTCCTGAGAGAAAAGCGTTTTCTTATCAAAGGTTCCATGTGATTCAATAATTTTTGAAATAATTTCATTGGCAGAAGTTGATTGTTTCTTTAAAGCCTCAATATCATCAGATGTCATCTTTTGGATGTCTGACCCTAGATTGATCAGTTCTTTATTATTATGACTATTACCAACATTATCTAATCCATCATCTCTCTTTGTATCCTTTTCAACAATTCTAACCTTACCTATATTGACCTTTGTAATCTTATTTTTCTTGTTTGGCTTGACAGGCTCATCACCTCCGATAGTTTCTACAGTTTCACTATCATAATAAATCTCGAATTTAGTTCCCAATGGGTATCCAACAATATCGTTTACATGGAAGGCACCAAATTTACCTAATGAGACGGAGGTATTTCCTTTCAATTCAACAATTTTACATTTCTCAGATGGTAACGTGATTATGACAAACTGATCTAAAGCAATTTGCTTTAAAGGATCTAATTTTGAAGAATCCATATTTTTTTTCTAACCACAGTATACTTTGAGAGCGGATCTTTGAACTCTCAATTATAAAGTAATTACTAGAGTTACTCACAAAGTCTGAAGACTGGAAAATGATTTAATTCACTTTGATATCGTTTAATATGAAGAATATTTAGTTCTGGTTTAAAGTAAAGTTCTTCTTTAGGTATAATAGATTGAACTAGTCCATCCATTTTTCTTTTTCTTTTTTCGATGAGTGTACAAATTCCGATCATGTCTCACGGACGAAAATTTTTCACCTCATCGCTTTTACAAATTTTCATTTCTACTAGCATTAAGGTCCATCGAACAAGATATAATAAACTAGAGCATCGATGAGTATTTTAGAAGTTGTGAAGAGGTTTAGTGTATGAGCATATTTTTCTTCTAAACCATATTATTTACCTCTAAACATAGCATACAAATAAATTAGCAAACAATGGGTAGTAGACGTCATAAGAATAAGCAAAGTGCTCCACCAAGTTTGGATGAATTCCAAGCCAAACAAGAAAGAAAGGCTAAGAGAGTTGAAGAGAGAACGAAGAGAACTCGTCCCGAACCTACTGATAAATCGTCTAGTAAGAAGGCTAAAACTACCGACGAAAAACACCATAAACATAAGCATGACAAACATACCGGAGAGGATGGTGAACACAAACATGGCAAACATACACATGAACACTCCTCGAAAAAGCATAAGAAACATCACAAGAATGAAGGAGAGGAAGACCATGAATTTCCAGCAGATCTACCAGAAGTTGATTTAGAAGAATTATCTAAGGCCAAGAAATCTTTATTTGACGACGAAGAAGAGGCTGATGTCGATGAAGATCTACAAGACGAATTTGATATGGAACAAGAATATGAAAATGATGAAGACGATGACGTTCAAGTTAAATCTATGTTTTCAGATGATGAAGAATTTGGTGAAGATGAATTAGAAGATTTAAATGCCGCCAACATGGAATCTTTATCTAAGAAGTTAGATGAAGAAGAAGCCGAAGAAGCCGAAGAAGCCGAACAAGAATTATTAGAAGCTAACCAAATTCAACCAAGAGCAGATGTGCTACCTTCCAAAGAAGAGGAAGAAATGATGGGGGATGGTCCACAAGATCTAACTTCCGTCAGAACTAGAATTATTGAAATTGTTAAGGTTCTTGAAGATTTCAAAACCTTGGGTGCTGAAGGTAGATCTAGAACCGAATATGTTGACAGGTTATTGAAAGATATTTGTGAATATTTTGGTTATACGCCATTCTTAGCTGAGAAGTTATTCAACCTTTTCTCACCTTCTGAAGCTCTTGAGTTCTTTGAAGCTAATGAAATTGCTAGACCTATTACCATCAGAACTAACACTTTAAAGACCAGAAGAAGAGATTTAGCTCAATCTTTAGTTAACAGAGGTGTCAATTTACAGCCAATTGGTAACTGGACTAAGGTCGGTTTACAAATCTTTGACTCTCAAGTTCCAATCGGTGCGACCCCAGAATATCTAGCTGGTCAGTATATTCTACAAGCTGCTTCATCGTTCTTACCTGTTATTGCATTAGATCCTCATGAAAATGAACGTATCTTAGATATGGCTGCTGCTCCAGGTGGTAAAACTACCTACATCTCTGCCATGATGAAGAATACTGGTTGCGTGTTCGCTAATGATGCAAACAAAAACAGAACCAAATCTTTGATTGCTAATATCCACCGTTTAGGTTGTACTAACACAATTGTTTGTAATTACGACGCCCGTGAATTTCCAAAGGTTATCGGTGGTTTTGACAGAATTTTATTGGATGCTCCATGTTCCGGTACAGGTGTTATTGGTAAGGATCAATCTGTTAAGGTCTCTCGTACTGAAAAGGATTTCATTCAAATTCCACATTTACAAAAACAATTATTATTATCTGCTATCGATTCTGTTGATTGCAACTCTAAACATGGTGGTGTCATCGTGTACTCTACTTGTTCTGTTGCCGTCGAAGAAGATGAAGCTGTTGTTGACTACGCTCTAAGAAAGAGACCTAATGTTAAGCTTGTAGAAACAGGTTTAGCTATTGGTAAGGAAGGTTTCACTAGTTTCAGGGGTAAAACTTTCCATCCAAGTGTTAAACTTACAAGAAGATATTATCCACATACTTATAATGTTGATGGTTTCTTTGTTGCTAAGTTCCAAAAGATTGGTCCTTCACCTCACGATGACAACCAAGCAAGTGCAAAGGAAAAGGAAGCTCTTGCCAGAGAAGAAGCCATGGAAGAAGGTATTATCCACGAAGATTTCGCCAACTTTGATAACGAAGAGGATGAAAAGTATATAAGTAAATCCAAGAAGAACAGTCTACTAAAGAAGGGTATAAATCCGAAGAGTAGCACACCTTCCAAGAAATAATTTACTTAACATTCCACTTTATCGTGAACATAAGTGAAAGACGCACGTTATCCCCCATATGTACATTACTCCATTCATTATTTTATATACATAAATACGCATATATTATTAATCACCTTCATACTACTGCACAAAAATTACACTAACAAGAATTAGTATAATCATCAAAACTCATCCAAAACTTCATTTATTTAAGTTCAATATAAAAATTTACATAATAAAATACAGTAGCTGTTCAGAAATAATTTACATTACCCAATTGATGTTCTTTAATATATTCCGGTCCGAACTCTTCGTAGTCCGTCTTAGTGATGAAGGATTTGGGGTATAATTCTTTATTATTACCCAGTTTCACCATACCATTCCATGCATCCAAAGAAGGGTTATTACTCTGGTAAACTGCCAACTGCGTCTGAACAGGTAAAAATTGCGTAAATTCCTTAACAATCCTCTCTCTTGTACCTGGAATTCGAGAATTACCACCAGTTAGCCAGGTGTTATTTACCATATTCAAAGCCGTTTGACTTAATTTACTTGGTTTAGAGTCAAACTTCCGTAGTAATATCGTTTCACAAAGTTCTGATATACCAGCTTGATCTAGACCACCAATTGAAGGTTCGAAAAGAATTTCAGGAACCCTGATTCTTTCAATATTTAGATGCATCTGGTGTTGTTCATGAACATCTTCACTGTCATGAGGGGCAGGACCTCTAAGGAACAAATGTAGAATTGAATTTCTCCAATCATACTGAGCATCAAGAGTATCCTCTTCTGTGAAGTTTGGATCAAATTCCAATAATTGGCCTTCTAATTCTACAATTTCACGATAATCTTCCTCAATTAACTCATCTAAAGCTTCTGGATTTTGGGTAACATCATTATAAACAGCCCAATCATCGTCATTAGCACCGAATGTATCATTAGGATCATTATCTATGGTTGCTTGTTGTCTACTTCTTTTAGAACCCGATTGTGGTGTATCCTCTGCTAGATTAGCAAGGTTTTTCATTCTTTTTTGAGAAGCTTGTGATTTACGATCCTTCATATCTTCTTTTAATTTAACTTTATCTTTTCTCTTTTTAACCAAAACTGCTAATTTCTTCCTCTTATCCTTAATCCAACTAGCAAGGTTGGTATTTCTCCACTCTTCTTCCTTCTTTCTAGCTTCTTCTTCTTCCTGTTGTTTTCTTATTTTCTCTTCTTTGGCTTTCTGTCTGGCATCAAAACTGGCCTTTAGGAATCTCTGTTTTCGTTTTTCTTTTATCTGTTCTTCGTTCAGTTCAGAATCTGCAATTTCTAACAAATCAAATTTATGTTCTTCTTCTTCAGCATCATCGTCAGCACCATCTGTCTCTATAGCTTGTGCTTTCTTCAAGGATTTTTCTAAATTATACATATATTTTTTAAAGTCACGTTCATCATCAAATCCAGCATTCTGTAAGATGGAAAGTACTGTTTTTTTAGGTTGATCTACCAGTTGCTCCTTAACTTTGGAGAAATATTCATATTCTTCTGTCTTTTGAATTAATTTTTCAATTCTTTTCTGCTTAGCTTGTTCTTGCAATCTCTTACCAGTTTCCTTTCTCTTCTCAGCTTGGATTCTTAATTCTTCTTCGGTCTTTTGTGGTTGCAAAATTTCTGTAAATGGGGCTTCAACAACTACGTTTTTCTCCTGAAGTTGCTCCAATGTTAAGCATTTAGTAATTTCTTCGTTGTAATTTTGGGAAACATAGCAATAATCTTCATACATTCTCCTATATTGATAATCAGATAATTTAGTTGGAAAATATGGATACTTTAGAGTCATCACCTCCGATAAAAAATCAATAGCTTGTGAACCGCCCCAGTCTATTCTTTTAGATTCTGTTAATATTGCGTTCCCATTTATAATAGGTATAACATTTGTATCCTGGTTCCCACAATCTATCACAATACCGTCTTTATTCGTTTCATTATTGGCATAGTAGGCAAACAAACTATCTATACCAAATGTGGCTTGAGGGATATCAAAGGATTCAAATAGAATCTGATACCAGTTACTTCTTTGTGACGCTAAACATGCCAGTCTTTCATTAATGATCAATGGATTTCTTACACCATTATCTGACACTACACCTAAGTGATTAAATGTATATTCCATTATATCTTCCACATAGTCCCAATTTGTAATCAATGAACCATCAAATGGTGATTTTGCCTGAGAACAAACAGTTTGGTCAACAAGTGTATCATTCCCGATAAATGTAAATGTATGAGCTAATTTACGATCACGATATCTTGTTAATTCGTTAACGAATACATGCGTTGGTTTGTTTTGATTGATATAACCTGCCCTAACATTATAAGAACCAAAATCAATTGCAATAGGTGTCTCAGGATTATAGCTTTCTGCACTATCGAACGGTTCTCCTTCTTCTCTGAATGGTTGATCTTCCAACACAGTGACATTTAGTGGTGCAACTGATGCGTCTCTAGACATCTTAGATTAAGGATCTCGTAAGGTGGTGCGTGTATGTATGATATTAGTTTTCTTACAATCAGTAAACAATACAAAAATATATAGAAAATACTTAAAAAGTTGTTCGAAAATTGATGTACAAGATTCATTTCGTTTTCCTCCCAAGATGAGTTCAGTATCAGATAAATATCGTTCCCGTCTGTTTTTCCTGGCCCAGAATTCGTTTCACAATTGAAATTTCAGTCGTTGTGTTGTATAAAGCGTGCTGTCGCCTTATTGTATCAATTAAAAATGTGGATGTTAGCTGAAAGATACATCATATATCAAAGCAGAAACGTCACAAGACAGATGTCTGAATTATGGATACCTTAAGGAGTCACATCATATATCCAATTACAATTAATCGATCCCTTCTATCGGTAGACATTATACGGATTCACAGTTCCTAATGGATATTCATGATAATAAAATGACTTGTGTTAATAACTCCACTAAGTTCCTAGAGATACCAACTAGGTCTGCTCAATTACAACTTTTGCCATCGGTAATCCCAAATTGGTACAGATTAACTTGAAATTGCTAATATCAAATCTGCACACAGGGCAACAAGTATGTCCTCGCCCAAAAGAATATCTGTAATCAACCTCTAGTGCTTCATTAATACGATTGTGAGCATTTTCCAGGTTATCAAAATTCAACCAATCTGAGAGGCATTCTTTATGGAAATAATGTTTACAGGGCGTTCTTACCACCATAAATTCATCTAATGCTTTACCAGCTAGCAATGTTATATCGACATCTTCTGGTAACTCATTAAATGATCCCATACAGAGAGTACATCTATCTTCTTTAGTGAATTCACATTCACCTTGTAGGACAACTTTAAAATCATATATATTAACATATGAAGTTCGCGTTTTTTGCAATGGTAACTTATATTTTCTAATATCACTATTTGAAACAACAATATACGAACATTTTAATTTGTGTGCTCTACATTTGGCTTTATCTGAAAGACTAGAATAGTATATGATTTTCTGTTTTCCATCATCACGAACTTGCCTATTACCTGTGTTATTATCGGCAACTACTCCCTCCTGCCTTGAAACTGATTTGCTCTTGAAATATTTCATGATATGATGACTATAGTATGCAAAGAATTTGCTCATATTAAGTCAATGCGTAGACTAATACTCTTAATTTAATTCTTATTCGTTATATAGGTTTCAGTTGATAGGTAGCATTCAAAGTTAGGCAAGTCAACGAAAAATGAACACTATTTATATAAAATATATCTAAAAAATGGGACGTTATAGAGTGAAGGTAAAGGTTACCTTGATTAAACAGCAAGAACGCTTACCCACATAATATTGGTTAGCCACACATATCTGTTAGTGTAGCCCTCATCCATTTGCTGATATTAAGCGAAAATGACATTAAATATAAGGGAAGTCGATTGTCAGTTGTCTCCGTCACTTTATAAAGTTTCCAAATGTATGACGCAGAGATAAACTGACCACAAAGGAATAATTAGTTGTAGGGCTAGTTTTGACAGGTTCATTATTTATATTTGTAGAATAACTTGGTAGAACAGTAACATTTCGAAATCAAATCTAGTTAGATCTTACGGTTACCCCTAATTGCTTGTTCTCCTATATATGAGTAAGACGGCGAATAAAAGTGGGTAACTTTTAAACTTTTTGCGAATAAAATGTAGAAAATGATGTAAAAATATGCTTTAGGTATTAAATAAAAAGAAATTTACTTAACCACTAACAACTTATAGTGTCTATATATCATCTGTTAACATATCATCTAAAAACATTGAAGGCGTCTTTTTATGTCTTTGACTATTATTCTTTGTTGGACTTGATGGTAGACTATCGTTGGCACCTAACCCTAATGAAGACTTATTTCTCATATGATAGTGGATATCTTCCCTTACTTTCTTCTTTCTTTCCGGGGATGCTGCTCTTCTTGGTTTATTTATATCGTTATCGATGACTAGAGAATCTGTAGACATCATTGAAAAATCATCACCATTATATATATTACTAGTATCAATCAATGTACCGTTTCTTGCTTGTTGCTGCTGGCTAACCTCTAATGTTGGTGAGATGAATAAAGAACTTCTGTTATTATTATACATAAATGAATCATTTTGAATCACGTTAAACGTTTCTTGTTCAGGTTCATTATAGTCAAAAGAGATATCATCCAGAAATGGTTCTCTGGTTGTGTTTCGAGTTAAATTGAAAAGTGATCTTGTAGTAGATATACGTTCTGATGAATTTACCTTCTCTTCATCTTTTTCAAAATTACTGCTATTGTTATCCGAATAGGTACTTGATGTAAATTGACTCACCAACGAGTTTTGTTGTCTGTGACCAAATCTTCCATCGTAACTACCTGAATTTATCACATTACCGTTATCATTATAAATATTTTGACCATTATGTTTGGTGTTTCGATGTGAAATGTATGTTGAAATTGCCCACCATATAAGTATAGCAACAAAAATTGCACCAACACATGCCCCTACCGCTATAAATACAGTACCTCTTGGTGGTATATCTACCATTTGCAAAATATGCGGGTTTCCTTCTGGTGAAGGTGGTGTAATGGTTGGTGTGACTTCGGCACTTGTTGATGATAAGAATGAACTCGAATCTAGTAATGAAATTGATTTGATAATAGATGATCCAGATGCAGAGCTAGAATTAACCACAGACGCACCAGATGTTGTAACATCAGTTGCCGTTTGAGTAGTTGATGCCAATGAAGTAGATGTGGTTGTTACCAATTTTGGAAGTCCCCTTTTAACAGCATTAAGAACTATATTTTCATCCATTTTTATTATGCTGATCGTATATATCTATTATACTTTGCGTAATACTGCTAATATAGTGTTTTTGTTAATGTATAAAATAATAAGTAACAAGTGTATTCTGAAGTGTAAAACATACTTAGATTAAGGATAGCCACACTAGCTCCATGACAAGGTATTAATCATTTATCAATAGAGTATTTCCTGCAAGTTGCAATTACAAAAAAAAAAAAAGAACAAAAGGGTGAATTGTTCACCGGCCATCACAATGAGACCTGATCACCATAATCGACTGCAGTGCATATAAAACCCGACCATTCAGTATTCTCCTCCCAATTACAAAGGATGACCTGTTCACAGATCAAGAAATTATTGTGTTCACTGAAAAAAAACGAACATATATGGTTGTTTACATACTTCCTAAATAGGATATGTAATTAAAATAAATTTCTCCGATCTGCAACCCTAAATTTTTGAGAAAATTAAGAAAATAGGGTTTTAGTATTTGAAAGTTCGTAAGTAACGATAATTTGTAAAATTGAATCGGTGAAACTTTCAATTTACAACCAACATATCGTTGTTTAAAGGTCGATTCACAACAAGTATTACTAGGTATAACCACTAGGCCAGAAAAGCATACGATATACATAAATACACTCATATTAAAATTTGTAGGAAAAGAAGAAGGGAAGAGCAAACCACATTTCCACATTAACAGAAATGGCAAGTAAATATATTCCACCATTAAATTTCTCGCCAGTGATATCTACAGAAGTATCACTATATAGATCCGGTTATCCTATGCCAATAAATTATAGTTTTATCCAGGATCAATTACATTTGAAGACAGTTGTGTATGTTGGGGATAAATCTGATATCTCTGAGGAATATTCCAATTTCTTACAATCACAGGATATTCAATTCTTATATATACCGATGGATTCATGTCGAGATTCGGGAATCAATAAAGGTATAGACACTGTATTACAAACGGTATTAGATGTGGATAATTATCCTATGTTGATTCATTCCAATAAGGGGAAACATAGAGTAGGCATTATTGTTGGAATAATAAGAAAGATTTTACAAGGTTGGAGTATAGCTTCAATATATCAAGAATATGGTTTATTTTCTGGTGGTTTAAAAGATGAAGCAGATTTAGAATTCATTACTATGTTTGTTAGTCATCTAGAAGTATTTAAGGATAAAATGCCAGAATTTGTTCGTATACAATAACTTCTATGAGAACAATCTTATTATATATTCCAATGCATAGATAAAGTTTCTACAATGTTCATGAAAAAGTGATAGATTATATTGAATGTAAACAAAAGTAGCCATATCAATCATTTTTTCTTAAAAATGATTGATATCTGAACAGATATAACATATACATCTCATACATAAAACGTATAAAATATTATCATTACATAGTAGCATCGAATGGAGGAGAAGGATAGAATCATTAATTTCCCTAAATCAACGACTTAAGCATTGAAGGATAATGACCAACCTAACTTATGAACAGGTTCATTCAAGTTTAAGGCATCGAAAGATGAACCGACACCTAAAGTGATACCTGGTCTTAATAATTGCTTGTAAGAGACAGCTAAATTACCTGCATCATTAATCTTTGCCTTAACTTGAGATTGATTAGCTTCATCAAGAGTGTATCTAGTAGCGAATTCCAAATTAACCTTTTGAGCGTTAACTAATGGGTTTAAAGTAGCCTTAGTACCAATAGCTAAAGTACTGTTTAAAGTTTGATTGAATGATAAAGTGGTTAGTTGTTTGTTATCAATAGCAACACCGATGGAATAATCTGGAGCAGAGTAAGCTAAGGCTAAACCATATTTAGAGATGGAACCACCGTTGATATTATATTGTAATTCAGTACCTGCAACGATACCATCCTTAGCAACGGTGAAATCACCGACGAAACCAGCTGGACCATTCAATAAGTTAAATTTACCTCTAGCGGTAAATAAAGGTTGAATATAATCCATATTTATATTTAAACTTTTCTTCTTATCATTCAATAAATTAGTTGGATTAACAGAAGTTAAGATATCAGTCTTTAAACCTGGAGCTAAATCAGCAATTTCAATTTTACTCTTTAAAGTATTACTATTAGCCCAACCTTGAGTTAAAGAAATACCATTATATTTATCTAACAATTTAGATTCTAAATTAGTGGATAATGGAGCAGAAGCTGCAGTTTGTTTAGCATTTAAAGTGAATTGAACACCATTTTTAGCAACGGTCTTAACATCGAATGCTAATGGAGTAGAATGATAAAAATCTTTGTTTAAAAGATCGTTAGTACCTTTGAAGATATCGGAATAAGTTGGTGGGGCCATTTTTCGTATAATTTATTTATTAATTTATTGAACTTGGGAATATTAAAATTGAACCAATACAGTTTTCTGTTTATATAAAATATAAAAGAGAAAATGAAGTATTCTTGAATTGAATGTTTGTTCTGTAATATAATATCACTAGATTATATAATAATATAAAAGGGTTAAGCAAATGTAAGTATGAAAGAAAAAGAGAAATAAATAAATAAACTTGAGAAAAAACAAAACAAAAAATATAAAAGTGATAGATTTTATGTTAAACGACAAGTCTTTATATATGAAAACGTACGAATTTACATTAAGGAATAGGGATAGTATAAAATGATAAACAAACAGTTTTATATCATTTTGTTATGCACATGTGCATGTGGTATATTTATTGATTTATTTGTTTTATACACTACCGAATTGCCATTCATGCAAGAACAAATAAATATAAAACCTTCCAGAGTTATTATATATTTATTTGTTCAAGTAATTGATCTGTGCACAACAAAATCATTAAGAACCCTTCGAACTACATTTTCTTCTTACCTCTTTAAGTCAAATATAATGGCTATACGTATATATACTTATTTCTAATCTTCCGTAGCAATAATTTGAGATAGCTGTACGTATAGAAAAATGTTACCTTCTTGTTCGTGTTTTACAATAAGTAAACTTCACCACCATATTATACAAATGAATGGTAATATCGCTGTTTGCGTTATTATAGGCTATGTACGTACATGTACAAAATATATATATATATGTCTATACTGATTTTTACATTTTATGTGCGTAGCAGATACAATTTCCACCCATATATAGAGTGACAGTTACTGTGGGAAAGAATACCGAAACATCATATTAATAATTCGGTAATGGCACGTTTCAACAGTTCCCAGCAGAGTGGCGTGTACATAAAAAAATTACAATAATAATAGCAAAGTAACAATAGCAATTAACAACAAAGGTGTACCGTCCCACCTTTATTTGCCTCTCTGTTGAGTGACAAAGAGAATTGAACACGGAATTTGATTGGACAATTTTAAGAAAGACAGCAACAATATAATATAATCTGTAACCGACAATAAATGAGTTTCAATAAAATATATAAAAATATGGTGGTTTTAGGGGTACCCACCATACCACCCCTTGTAATCCCAGTGCTTCATGTTTGTACTGCTGCCGTTACCGTTATTGTTACCGTTACTGCAGTGGTATTACCACTTTTCACTCTCCATTTCTCTCTCCATATATTTGTGTGGACGTCCTTGCGTTTGTACTTCCGGACTGCTGTTACTATTACTACTGCCATTTCTTCCCTGTAGTGGTGGCGTGGGAAGAAGAGTTGTTGAGTGATCCAATAAGTGATGATGCTACATGAGTTTCTTAATAGAAATTATATATTGCCTCCGTCTTTCTATACTTTTTGTTTCTTTCCAGCTGCCGGAGAAGATGAGGAAGCGGGAAGAGATCCATTAATCCTATATAACCCTGACCAATTCCAGGTAACTGATGACTAGGGTTGTCGTGATTAGCTTCAATTCAAGTCATTAAGAAGTGGATACATAGCTTTATATCAAGATATATTCAATGTATAGTTCGTTTGGTGAGGTTAGTTTATTACAGAAAATTCTAGTTTGTTATATATGATTTGTTGAAAACTGATCAAGAACGGGAAAATACATCTAGGGCTTCTCTTCTTTGAATCACTGTAATTTGACATCCGGGCGCTTAGATCAATTTTGGTTGAAATAAATATTCAAAATGTTCGGCTGAGACAATATAAAGTACACAGTCGTTTCATAAAATAAAAAATAATAGTTTTGAGGTATCATTAATGGGAGAAACTACAATTTCCTTCCTGAAATATACCACGTAGAGGTTCTTATATACCATAAATTGGTTTCGAATATAGTTTACTGCTCGTTACTTCAAACCAACTTTAAAAGTACACACACACATATATATATATATGAGTTCCTAGTCTTATTAATGCAATACATTTGCAACTAAAATATGTATAAGTATCATATTAATAGTTTAAATTCCCTATATTTTCATACAATTATCATCCTTCTTTAGAGTGTGGTATTACGTTGTTTGTTTAACATTTTTCAAGACCCGAAGTCGTTAACTATTAAGTCCCTTTCTTGCCAGAAACGGACACTACCACGTCACAATTTGTTTTTCAAATAGGTTTGCACATAAGTCACCTTTAACATATAATTTATATTTGTTCCAGTAAGCTATTGACATGCTGGTATATATACATTGCAATTACTGTCTAAATATATATAATTATACAACTGTTCAACACGTATTAATGACATTTCTGTCAAGAACATTTATTTTACGTACGTGGAACACGAACTTATTATTTAATTGAGCTATTGGGGGTCAAAAAACATCGGTTGCTGATATTATCTTGGCATAAGTAGTGTAAAGTTTTGGAACTATTATAAACTGTTCCTTAACGTCTCTTTCAGAACTTTGACCACGTAGGTTATATTCTCTTCAATTGGACACCTAAATTAATGGTACTCGGTTCAAATACATACTTATTGACAGTCTAACATGGTCCGAGTCATTGCTAAGACATCAATGACCTATACGGCGCCATTAATGACTTTCTTAGTTGTATTCCTGTCTTATTTTACTTGAAGCAGCTTCAGGCCGCCTCCCGCTCCTAGACTGACGTTAACAGGATTACCGAATCGGGACAGTTAAGTTTCGTTGTTGGATAGCTGAATTCGGTCGATCTTTCAAATTTCAAATTTTTTCTTGTATGGAGAGGCCGTGGATTGATCATCATAGAGTAAAGTTCGCGGTAACATGAAATAGACCGAATGGTAGTTTCCAGGGCCCAGAAAAAATAAAAGGACCGTTGTTTTAGAGCATCCATCCCCGAGATATAGTTTGCTGCATTTATTCATACATGCTATACAGGTGAGAGTACCCTATATATTTTTTCAAAATTTTAATAGGGTGAGTTACCTTTTCTTTTTACCAAATAGTTTTCGAGTTGAACTAATTCTTACTAAATATTTTGGAAGTTTTATGTTAACGGTAACCTTAATAATTATGTATATATAAAGACAATATTTAAATACGTAAATGATATGTACAGGTATATAATAACTAATTAACATTACAGCCGTATTAAAAGTAGCCGTTTAACATCTTAACGCAATTCTAATATACAATATTCATTTTTGCATAATACGACTGTACAAAATTCATATTTATTTATATATAAATATTCTTTACTATATAATTAAAGAAAAACAATAGGTAAATTACCCTATGTTCATAAAAAAAACTTCAAATGTTGACCCAAAAGTGGCTGGTCGGAACAAAATCTATTTGATTTTCTCCTAAAAATTGCGCACCCCAACAAAAAAAGTTTATTTTTCTGGCTACTTTTTCAAATTTTCAGACTTCTTTTTCAAGTTTTTATGGGCGTACGGTACCTGTAAACCTGCCATTTGTCATGTTTAATGTTTTGTCACCTCTATCGAAGAGATGGCAAAGCGAAACATTTAAGAACCGCTCAGGAAACAAATACGCAACGAAGCGACAGCGCCAGATAACGTTACGTTTCTCACTGAACAATTAATATAGAAAAATACGATAATGGCGTGGGAAACATTTCAGAAACAAACGGGAACTGTTTGATTTACACTAACCCATTAGTGTGTCTCACTATGAAAATGGGAACTGGCGTTATACAAAACATACACACATTCTTGAAAGCTCTATATCTGGGACAATAGAGAATTTAAATTATAACCGATAAACTCTAGAAACAATATACCCTTACATTAAAATAATGAATTTCTTGTTTAATTACTTCAGTAATATGTCGGAATATGGCTATCTAATACGATTAAGAAAAACGGTAAATTGGGAGGACATCATACGACCTAACAATTTTAAATGGTAGCTTTACAATAATGAGAACCGAAGTAAGTACACATATAAAAGGTTAAGATGATTGAAATCTGATTTCAATACTAAGACTGTATCTCTTGACAAGAATAAGTGCAAAGGAATACCTTCAATTTTATGGTAGACTCTCTGGCTATAATTGAATAGTCATGAAAATAAACCTTACATCTCGGTTTCTCTTTGTGTTCTGTATGAGTATCTTGGATATGGTAAATATTAGCCTATTATTACTGTTAATTATGACCAATATGTACAAGTACAATGTTATTACCTTCATCATCAGACCAAAGCAAATAAACTGACCTCTATTCACCCTTCTTACACATTACATTGTGCACATCACATCACATCAATTCAATAGACATTAATAAAACCGTCTAACACCCGCCTCAAAAACAGCCTAAAATTTAATGCGGGAAAGGAAGGGAAACAGCGGGACTGCCCCATCCTCCATTTCTCCGTCAATTTCTGTTTTCTTCTCTGCGGGCTTTCTTGGAACGGGAAAGAAGAAAAAAGATACCTAGCTGATATTTTATTTTGATAAATTTAACAGGTAAATAAAAAGAAAAATGTTACTAAGAAGGAATTGCTAGATGGGTTTAATATTTGACACTTTCCTATATACGAATACTTTATCACAACTTATTGATAAAAAGAAGAGGATATCTAGTGTCATATAAAGGCGAATCACCATTTCAACAAGGATACATACCGAAAAAGAAGGTTAACTATTAAATTTTTTGTCTTACTTTTCGGCGGCTTACCAAATATACTCGTACTTTATTTATTTTTTTCACATAATTAAAGCCACATCATATAGTATAGATTAAAGGAATAGCTATTTCACAAAGATATAATATACTAGTTAGTATTTCCCAAAATCAAATATTTCTTCATAGTAGAACTATTCGACAGAGGAAACAAAAAAACAAAAAAATTACATGCTTAACACAAAACAAGGATTATTATTTCTAAACAAATTTTATTTTTTGTGTGTGTACGTGTGCGAATACTACTATATTAAGAACTAATACAACTTGATTCGATTAAACAATTCCTCAAAAGTCCATATAGTACAGCGTTTGTTTAACTAATGGCTCTGCCAGCAGTATCTTCGTCAAAGACAAATAATGACAATAATAATGCTGTGAATAGTGATAATAACGAGCATAAAAGTAGTTCTAATAATAATGACGAGAAAAATTTCATCGTAGAAACAGAAACTGTCGATGCTCCGGTAGCAAGTACGTTATTAACCACACATCCATCCATAATTGCTTCAAATAGTCCGATAACAAATCAAAAGGATATTCATTTACAATCTCCGCTAGAGTCCAATACACCTATGGAAACAAGAACAATTTCAAATTTAGATAACCATATTGTATCAAATATACCTTTAAATAATAAGAATCCAAATAACAATCTCGTCGGATTTGATAATAATATCGTAAAGGATACGCCAATAAATAATATTCCAATTTTACCTGATAATAAAATTATACCGAGAGATTTACATTCATCTGAACCAACTAGAATAAGTAATGAAATTTCAAAAGAGGTTATTACAACGCCAAATAATTTGATTGATAATAATCCATTATCCTCTCATGTTCAAAACCAGTCCTTGCCGCTGAAAAATAAGAAAAGTTCTCTATTGATCGATTCTAATTTGGCAACTGGTGATGATCATACACAGGATAATATTACTATGCGTAATAATATTGTCGAACCCACTATTAATGAAAGTGCTGATTCGTCAATATCCAATGAAACGGGTCTTGCAACTCCGTCTCCATTAATGCTAAATTCCAATAAAGGTCAACCACAATCAACTACTTCAATAAGGAAAATTATCAATAATGAAGAAGCAAAGGGACAACAGATACCTATGAATTCCACAGATCATGTTATTAAAGAGTTACCACTAGATAGTAAACGTACAGCAAAGTCATCTGAGAGACCAGCAATGCATTCAATGAACTCAAGAGACGTATTAATGACTGAAAAGAAGGGAAATCCATTAGTAATGTCTAACGGTAGTAATAATAATAGTACAAGTAGTAATAATTCAACAAAGAAATTTGTTATAGAAAAATTGAAGGATAGTGTAACACCTATCACAACTACAAATGCAAATATCGATAATAATTTTATCAAGCAAACGCCAACTGTTACAGATCATAATAATACTGATAGGAGAGATAACATTAATAAATTTAACTCGAACCATCAAATAATTAACAAAAGTACAGATCATTTAGCTCACCATGCGATTTCTACTGATGATTTACATTCTCAATTAGATGATTCAAGCCAGAAACCAACAAAGACAGATTTTTTCGCAGCAAGATTGGCGTCTGCAGTTGGAGAGAATGAAGTTAGTGATTCAGAAGAAACGTTCGTTTACGAGTCTGCTGCAAACTCAACTAAAAATAGGATATATCCAAGTTCCAGCAATCATGTTCCTCAAATTCCATTATCGTCAAATAATACCCAACATCCATCTACTAATGGTACAATCGATGTTCCTTCAACAATAAGTGATAGAGAACCACAACATGGAGTTGTGCCCAAGATGAGTGTCCCATTGTTGAACAATAATAAAAAATTAATGACTCGATTAAAAAATCCAAGACATATTAGTACGAGTGGCATACCTGTAACTACGGGACCTAATAATATTGTTGCTACCGGAAGTCATTTGCCAACAAATTTCAACCCGAGTCAACAGCAACAACAGGAACATATTCAAAACAATGCATACCATCAAGTTTCGGGACAATATCTTCCACAAAATATCTCAACAGAAGGTAATGCGCTTGGTATGAACAATGTATACAATCCTGAAAAGATGTTACATTCGCCTACTATCCAAAATTCAAGTCATTCTGCAACGACACCTGTTAAATTACACGGCAGTCCAAATGTAAACCATTTTAGTAATACACACGGCCCTATTGAGGATTTATTAACAGTAAGATCTTTCAATAAAAATAATAGAGGAAGTAATATACAGGATAATAGACCGGCAAGACCATACATTCTTGACTATCCAAAGTCCCCTAACAAAAGGTCAAGCATTGCATCATTGACTAAATCGAACGTCAGTCAACAAAGCACTTCACATTTTTCATTACAACATCCACAACAACAAATACTGCAGCAGAACGTTGCACCAAGCGGTAATGCCCAACAAAGACCAATTCCAACTAATTTTGCTAATTCATTGAGACAAATGGCTTCTAGTTCCTTACAGCATAATAATAGCATTGGAAGTGGTCACGGTATAAAACCAGAAAATAAGAAAGGATTAAGAACTACAGTTTCCAAGATCTTTGATACTAATGAGACGCCACTAAGAATTTACTCAGGTGTGCCAGATAATGTTAACTTAGAGGATTACATTGACCAATCAGATCACATGGCCAATAGTGTTTCCAGTAACAATAATGGTGGAGGCAATACTAATAATGTACCTATGTTGAATCATAATAATAATATATCTGGTAGTATCCATAATCATTCGATGAATGGATTAAATAACCAAAACAGTGTCCGGATTAATAATTATATGAATTCAAATGATGGTAAAAGAGCCATACGGAACTCCCTTAATGGTTATCAACAATATGAGAATAATGACAATCCATATGCTAATGATGTACCTGACGATAATGGCAATAATAATGAATACCAAAATTACCGAAGTCATAACAATAAAAATGGTAATAATGGAGATTTCATATACAACGGATCTGTTCCAATCAGAGAAGAGGATGAAACTGAATATAGCACATATAGAAACTCAATGTTGAACAGCAACGGCAACAATGCTAATACAATCAACAGAAATTCAAATGACACAGGTAATTATTCAACTCAAAGTAATGGCAACAGTAGTCACATTCGTAACAGCAACGGAAGTGGTAATAACAATAACAATAACAACAATGAGGACGATTTACAATCAATGTTCTATTATAATCATCGTGCCAATCTGGAAGCAAGACCTGAAATATCTGATTATGAAGATGATGATGATGATGTAGGTGAAGATGATGGTGGGAATAGGAGTTTCTTTGCAAGGCACAATTTCCTACCAGCACATCTGAATTTCCAAGGCAGTCGTCACCCATCATATTCGTATCCGAAGCAGCCACCTGTACAAGGAACCTTTTACGAGTACAATACATCTCCTTCCAACCAATATATGAATGGACAACCTAATGAATATACTCCATTACGTAACGGGATGGAACCAGTTGGCCCAAATCCAACAGGTCGTAGAAGATATTCCCGTAACAATGGCGGAAATGGATACTCACCACATGATTTCTATGGCAAAAAATCGACATGGTCCAAATTCAAATCTGCAATTTATTTTTCATTCGTAATGACCATTTTAGTCACTATCGGTTTCGTATTTGGATTCATCATTGCAACAAACAAAGAGTTGCAAGACTTTAATATTGTTTTAGTCGATAATGTAATCTCTACTACCGATGAGTTGTTATTTGACATTACTGCATCTGCCTTCAACCCCGGATTCTTTTCGATATCGATAAATGATGGGTCTTTAGATATATTTGCAAAAAGTAAACATGTCCCAGAAGATGATGATGGAGGTGGAAACGATGGAGACAATGATAAAGAAGATAATAGAAATGATGATAATGGTGATTCTAACACAGAATCACAAATGCCATCTTTGAAATCTAAACAAGATTCTGCTGAGACTGTATTTTTGGGTACAATAAGTAAGCTTGTTCCGGAATTAAAATTCAGTGGTGGATTTTTCAATCGTAAATATGATGTCTCAATGACAAGTTTAAAAATTAAGAAGCCCGGTACAAATGATAGCGATTTAAACCAAGAGGATCCAGACGGGTCTGAAAAATGGGAAGAAATCATTAAATATGATTATGACTTAATTATTCGTGGTAATTTACATTATAAGATACCATTTTTCAATAATGATAGATCGATTGCTATACAAAGAACGGCAAAGGTTCCAAAGAATGAGAGAGACGATATGGTTATTGCTCAGATTTTATAGATAAAGTCATGTTGAATAATATATATTCTGTACTAATATATAATTTCAAGGGAATTTCTATTTTTTCTGAATACAGGCTACACCTGATGCAATTGTTAACAAGTGTATAACATCTGACCATTAAATTCTCATAGGAGATGGAACTAAACTACTTAACAAAGCTACTGATTGCACCTTTACTATACGAGTCGTTTATACATGATACTCTTATTACAAGCTCGCTTCTGATCCCTTGCAAGATGATGTAGGGAGGTAGAGGCCAATGAAGAAACAACATCTACTCACTTATCATGCTAATGGCAACAGCACAAACATATTCATATACGACAAGGACATTCGATTCTTTGAACACTCCAAATTTACAGGGACCTTTTGAGATAACAACTATTTCCGACATCTGCCCTTTCATTACCGTCTCCCTTCCCCCAGTTGAATACTGGTCTGATAGCAACCCATGCAGTTATTGCATTGGCAACAGTTCAATAATAATAATAACACATCTCTTACTTCAATCCTTAATGGGTTGTTGTACTTCAATTTGTCTGTCGCTAAATATAACTTTTTCCACTTTCTATTTTTGATTTTCGCTCGTATTTCTTTCTTTTTCTTTTTCATTCGTTCCTGGGGGGACATCTGCGGAAGTCTCTGTGTACAATTCACAATCCTTTCTGGTCTTCTTCTTTCTTTTTCTCATTTTCCCAATGAATAAGTTTTTCTCTGTTTCCCAAAAACGGTAAAGAAATTAAGAAGTTAATATTCTAAAAGGTATAATTGCTGAACAGGAAAAGCTAAACACCGTATTGGGACAAATTTTTGTTCAATTTATTACATTGCTTACAAGACAGGCAACTCTTACAATAGGAGTTGGTTCAGTTTATATACAAATATTAATAATTGAGAAAGGTAAAACTGGATTGCAATCAACTAAAGCGAACTAAGTTTCACCTAAACCTTGTGTCGTTTATTTATAATCAAGAAAGTAATAACTTTTTTCTTTCTTTCAACATTTTAACGATGATGTTTCCAATAACACAAGGATTTCAAATGTCTTGTGACGAGACAACGTATCCACAACATAATTTAAATTATTTTAATAATAACGAAAAAAGAAATAGCAATCAAATGAATTTGGATCAGAGTACAAATACACCATCTCCCATGTTTGGTGATTTAACTGAAGATAAAAATAAACTTTTAAACAATGATATACACTTTCTAGAGGGCAATAATATCGAGAGTAGTTCAAGCAATAATACAATCAATAGCAATAATAATTCAAATATGTCAAGTGGAAGACCAGGTCTGTATAGAAGGAGAACAGATATTTCTTCAATTTATTCTTTATCAAATCCAAATTCAAATTCGAAATTGTCAATAGACAAAAAGATTAAAGCTATCAATATTGATAGTAGCATAAATACAAGCGGCTTACCAATGACTTTTGTACCAAAAAGACCAAATACATTAGCCAGAAATCATTCGTTATCATTATCTATTAAAACAAAAAATTTATCACCGAATGATTCGAAAAGTATTAGACATAGATCAAAGACTTTGGCAACTATAAAGACTCCTGTATCGTTAACAAGTAGCGGTAATAACTATTATTCAATGACTAATGATACTAGTAAATGGTCACGCCCAGGCATACCGTTAAGTGATAATTCAAGTGACGATAATGATAAGAATAATATGGGCATTAATATTCCAAGTCCATTCCAAGAGAATTTACCAGTTTATCATCATACCGTATATCCAAATGGTCCATTAAAAGTCATTTCACAAAATATTTTCCTGTATTCTGAACCTACTCTAGAAGAAATTTTAAAATTCGATGTTATCATTAACGTTGCAGAAGAAGTCGAAGATTTAGAAGATAAAATTCCAATTAACATGAAATCCTCAATTAATTATTATCATATTAATTGGTCTCACGATTCCAAGATTGCGAAAGATTTGTACGATTGGACAGATCTTATCCATATGGCTAGTATGAATGATAAAAGGGTCTTAGTTCATTGTCAGTGCGGTGTCTCTAGATCTGCATCTTTAATTGTTGCGTACATTATGAGATATGATAAATTACATTTAAATGATGCCTACAATAAATTAAAATTAATTGCGAAGGACGTTAGTCCCAACATGGGTTTAATATTCCAATTAATGGAATGGGATGAATTATTACAGAATCAATCATAATCTTATCAGTTTTGTTTTATACATTCATACCATACAAAATGTAATACCGTAATAGGATAACTTCTGCATACAACTAATATAATTCTTAATACAATTACCATACTTATTACATATATAACAATATTATAAATATATTTGCATCAACAATTTTAGTTATTTACCTGCTTTGTTTATAACTAACTTGTGCACCAACTTTATAATCTTCAGTTTCAAAGGATTTAAATTGAACATTTTCACCATTTTCAATCTCTTTACTACTTGAATCACCCCAATTTAAGGGAATCTTCGCATATGCATCGGTATATGCCAAGACATTAAATGTATAATTACCTTCATTTGTCAATTCAGGGAGAAATGTAACACTTGCAGTGATTTGTCTAATCAATGATCGTATCTGTTTTTGAGTCTCTTGTGGATCAATTTTAACACTAGCCATGTCTTTGTCTTCATCATCTCCATTCTCATTATCGTAATCCATTTTTAATATATCGAAGGCCCACCTTTCAACCACATCACCAGTATCTTTATCTATTATACATAGTACTAATTTCGTACATTTCTTACCAAGGATCCATTTATGTACTTGAATTAAAATCTTTCTAATGTACTGTTTTAATTCTTCATCGTGCGTCTTAAGTAGTGGTAAGTCATATTTCTTAACAACTGTGAAATCTTCAGAGGGGTAGATGCCCCTTTGATATAGAATAGAATTGATACTGTATTCGAAAAATTCCGTAATGGTTCTCGTTGAACCCTTTAATGATATACTATCTCCAGATGACATATTGACTTAATGCTGCGTAGTTTGAATTCTGTAATTAGTTCCTATTTCCCACTTAATATTTTTATAAAATCACTTAACTATACAACCGTCTTACAGTATCCACTTTTAGTTAATATTTTGAATTATATTTTTGTTTATATGTTTGTCTGTGTTTATACTTTTCAGAGTTCGAGATTCGCTAGAAAATAAATTTCTAGATCAAATTTCTTCTTTTTAAGAATAAAGGAACATCTTAAAGAGTACACTAATAGTAATATGAAAAGAAGTATGTTTATCGAGAACTGAAGTAGTCCACAATCACCTTATAATGGTACGTACAATACACTTCGATTACTGTCATATAGAGACCTTCTTACTAACAATACATGAATGATCATATATAGCATGGAATTAAAAGACAACAATACTCAAGAGAAATCCTGAAACAAAAAAGAATCCAAGATCAACAAAAAATCAAAACATATAAAGATTTAACACACTCTGCTTTAGACACCCGAGATAAAGGTATATTTACAACTGATGCTTTACAACTAACTAGTAAAATTTTGGAGTTAAATCCTGAATTCAACACCATCTGGAATTATAGACGTGATATTATACTAACTGTAACCAATGATGTAAAGCCTGATTTTTGGGAGAATGAACTACAATTTACAATGGAGAAATTGAAAAGGTTCCCGAAGGTCTATTGGATCTGGAATCATAGAATTTGGGTATTAGATAACTATCCGAATGCAACAGATAAGATCTGGCTACGTGAATTATTTGTTGTAGATAAATTATTATCAATGGATGCAAGAAATTATCATGGTTGGCATTATAGAAGATTAATTGTAAAAAAGCTAGAATCAATAAATGGGAAATTAATGGATAAAGAAGAACTGAAATATGTCACTACAATTATCAACAAAAATATCTCGAATTATTCTGCATGGCACCAGAGAGTTCAATTAATTACAAATATTTTCAATAAACATGAATTAAATAAAAAGGAAATGAAGGATATGGTTCTATCTGAAATCTCGTACATCACAAATGCAATTTATACCGATGCTGACGACCAATCGGTATGGTTTTATACCAATTGGTTTATTGCAAATGATATCGTACGTTTAGTTTTGACAAATGACGAGTATATAAAGATGTTAAAGGATATTAAGGATAATGTTATTTTAATTAATAATGATGATGTAGAATTCTCAGGTAAGGAAAATAATTGGTGCTTAAAGATCTTAATTGTTATTGAAAAGACACTGAAAGAAGCCGGTTATGAATTGGACAAAGACGAACATACAGAAGAATATCTAAAGAAGTTAATTGATAATGATCCTCAAAGAAGAAATAGGTACATCTATTTGTCCACAAAGCAATAGTAATATTATTACTGCGTAGTTTACAATTATTCTATATATTACAGAATACTGCATTTTCAGCAATACTTTATATAAATAAACTTAATAAATACGAATGTATGCAACTTAATGACAGTATATATGATTATATACATATATGCGACACAATATCATAGAACACACTTCTCTTAAGCACTTGAGCTATCCCTTATAGAAGTAAACTCATCGACGACTAATTTTGCTGACAAAACATATCGTCTTTCTCTGACGTTCATACTTCTCATATTAGTCAAATACAAGTCTCTTTCGATATCGTCATTGGATACTTCAATACTACCTTTCTGTCTTCCTGCCTTCTGTTTCAATTTGATGAATGATTCTATACCAATATGCGGATAATCCTTTGGAACATTGGATGACAAATCACATATATCAAACGAATTGATATAGAAATTGATAATTTCAAAATATGCTTCATTAACCAATTTTGCTGTAGTTTCAAAGTCTGAATATTTTACATCAAACCAATTCATATTCTCTGAACAGTGATTCTTAAATAACTCAAAAGAGATCTTAAGAACTGCAATTGCTATTGAATGTGGTGGGACAATTAACAAAATGTCTGACTTAAGAATATCATAGCCAATAAGCCAAGCTAAATGGCAAATTCTACGTTCGAATCCCATTTTTTTACCGATCTTTACAATATATTCATCGGTGTGTAAGAAATTATTAACTCTATAATCGAATGAACATGCTTCTAATATTCGTAACTCACTTTGACATATCCTTTTCTTAAATGTTTCCATCATATCTAATGTTACAGTATTGATTTTCCTTACTTTATACGAGACTTGACATATATCATTCATCTTTTTCAAAGTTTCTGTTTGCTTACAACTTAATACTAAACAACTGGTAGCCAATAGATATATCAATTCGGTTTCGAAGCAGTTGAACAGATGATATCTTTCATAGTAATATATGGAAGTTTCTAAAGTTTTTCTAGGAAGTTTCAGTTGAACGCACATATCACTTAAATATTTTATTATGACCAGTTTCTTTTGTGAATATGATCGCAGGTCAGATACTGTGTTCTTTTGGGCTCTTGTAATTTGTTTTCTAGTAAGATACGGCCTAGATAACGTAAGGTCAGCTTCGAAACTAGAAGACATTATTGGACGATGTTTTTGTACTATTGGATTTTGTGAATTAATGAATTAAAAGAATGCAATTTTTAAACTTTTTCTAACGATGCACAGTAACTCTATTAAAAATGTGTAGGAGTACAGTAATCGTCACAGATCTGAAACTATATCTGGTATCTGTCAAAGTTATGTAACTTGTTCTTTCCCTTCCTTGTTTTATTTGCGATGAGTATGGTTTATGATAGGTATTGTTTATTTTAATGGTTTATATTTTCAACTTCAAGATGCTCTTCTTTATTCCGTACATAGTGATAAACGTTCTGACAAGAATCAATATTTATTATAATAGCGCCCTCAGTCAACTTTAAGGATCTTATTGGTGATAACTATTCTTAGCATATTATCTATTATAAAACATCAGTTGTCTCTACAGTTGTGTCGCTTCAACCTTGTTTCTTGTTGTTGTTTTTTTATTAAATTTTAACATTATCTGGAAAAGAATGGTTTTAGAAGAGGCCCGCATATGGAATTTTCATCAATCTATATAAAGCAGAATAGAAATCAATCAGCAAATTACTTAAATTGTAACTAAATCAATAACTGATGTGCATTAGATTAACAAAAAAATAGTCTACTGGTCTTGCGATAGCTTCTGGAAGTTATTTTTGATACTTTTATTGTGAAGCCTTAAAATCGGAAATTGTGCGAAGTTATTTAATAAAATATTTACACACTTATTCAAATCTGTTTTAAGGACAAACCAGTCTATAATACAAGGAACAGAAAACTTCCGAAGGACGCAGGTTACAAATATATATATATATACGCTACTGGTCAAATTACAAATAAATAAATTGGGAGAAAAAATGAAGAGATACTCAAGATCCCAGAATAGTAGGTATGAACAGATCAAAAGGTCAAAGGCAGAATTCAAGATCTTACCAGTATTCGAATCATCAGGGATCCTTGAAGCAGATTCCAATAATAACAAGGGAGAACCACTAAAACATGTTGCACCTACTAATGCTATATCCCCAGAACAATATTGGGACAAGATTAAATTACCGATTTCTAAGAGGCCTATAATAAAAGCAATTCTGTACAAGAAAGGCATAAAGGAACCATTAAAGGAGTTCAATTTAGATTTAAAGAATCATTACATTATTGGAAGACAACTCCGAACTAAGAATACTAGTCAAAAAGATGATGAATTCGAAATTAATAATTCTGAGAATGAGGAGGTAGTATTATCAGATATCGGTATACCTGATCCAGGTTGTTCAAAAGAACATTGTGTTATACAATTTAGAGAAAAAGATAATAAGTTAATACCATATATCATGGATTTAAATTCTTCTAACGGAACAACTTTAAATGGTATCTTAATACCGAGAGCTAGATATATTGAATTAAGAAACGAAGATGTAATATTATTTTCTGAATTTGATTCAGATTCGGATTATGAATTACTGTTCATGGACGTTAATTAAAATTAAAATATTCCTAGAAGGCAAAATATTATTTAATAATAACATATTTATGCACCTTTAATAATTTTAATGATTTATAAACTTATTGTAATGTTTTTTTTATTATTTTTTTTACATAACTCTCTATAGACTATTCTTATCTACATGTACATGCTGTATTATTGTGAGCAGAAGAGAAATTACAAAGTAATTTCTTACAATTCATCATGCTCGAAGAAGTCACCATCATCATCTTCATCGTCTAGGTCATCTTCAGCATAAGCACCATCAGCACCTTCGGCACCTTCTGCGCCAGCACCATATAATTTAGAAGTAATTGGGTATGCAATCTTAGATAAAGCATCGAATTTTTCATCGAAATCTTCAGCCATGGCAGTTTCAAAGTTGTCGTCTAACCATTCTAAGGTGTCGTTAGCAGCATCTAATAATGTTTCTTTATCTTCTTC
>PPOO01000951.1:0-15974 GCA_003708545.1 Maudiozyma turicensis
TTGTTACTTATTCTTTTATTTTATAAAATATATAATAATTATAAATTGTAATACGAACTATCGAACTTCTGACTTCTAGGTTCAGTTTATTAGTTCTTTAGATATGAAAATATTATATTTCATCCCTTGTTAATTCACTCACGTTTCTTCTACTGGAATTTAATATACTCTAATAATTTAGATCTTACTTCTATAGTCTTTATAATGATACTGGGATTATTATAGTCGTTTATAATATCGACATCGTAAAATCTTTATATTCGGATTTGTGTCGTCCGAGTTGTGTTATTATCTGTCGTATATACGTTTCCGTCATTAAAAACAATACGTTTAGACGAACCGAAAGAACATCATATCTTTGTGGTCTCAACATCATTAAATTAAGTACATATTATAAAGAACATTCACACGAAACAATTCAAACACATAGAAATCCTAACCAGGATAAAATATAAGAATCGTTAAACAGAAGCAATAATGACTTCATGGCCAAGCTGGTTAAGGCGTGCGACTGTTAATCGCAAGATCGTGAGTTCAATCCTCACTGAGGTCGTTATCTTTTTAGGTCTTAATTAGACTTAAGTCTGGAGTTCGAAACTGTTTTATATCAACATATTGAACCCAATAATATCTCATTACAGAATCATAAAGAAGTAATGCTTTTCTTTTTTGTACTTTCACTGAGGAAGGAATCAATTATTCACTTAATTTAGAAATAATAACGAAACTTCTTTTTTTCTTTCTTTTTCACTTTACAATTCCAAAACACTGTTACTAAATGTTGCTGAATGCTTTTACATCACTTTAAGTAAAATTCATCGTTATCTCCATATGATTCAATCTCTCCTCAAATTAAAAATTGTGGAAATTTTCAATGAACAAGTATAAATTCAATCACTTCGTAGTCTAATCTGGATAGGGGGGCCATATATTATACCCTCATTTCAAGCCTAGTTTTAGGCTTAGATACAGAAGTTACAGTAGCTGTCAGAATATTAGCCTGACATCCATATGATCATGTAACCTATTTATTTTAAACATACAGGTAGCCGAAGTTCTAATTAATCCTCTCTAATCTATTATTTTATTTACCGTCACTCACAGTTCCTCGCCTTTTGCCGATCTTTAGCATTTTGGTCATTTAGAGACGTTCATTAATATTATCCAGTTAATGGCGAACCTAAAAAGCTTATGTAGGCAAATTTAAGTTCGGTTATGCTTATATTCTATCCAAGACAGATGCACAAGATATGTAGACAACTTCGTCTGTTGGTTTGTTACTGTGGGTGCCAAAAAACTCTGTCGCGCATAAGAAAATTGTACGCAGGATGACTACTACGTAGAAAAAGGCAAAATAAGAATTTCACGCTCGAGATTATTTTCAGAAGAAATCTAACTGGTGAGGAATCCAACATGTTTAATATTTACAGGTAACATGATAATCGGTTTCAAACATAACTTCTCAGTTTCGAAATAATTATTTAATCAACAGCAAACCCTCCATTGTCTTACATCATTCAGTGTTTTTAATTATAACTTTAATCAGTTGAGAGTACCTCACAAACAAATTCATCGAAAAAGTTAGCCGCCGAAATCTGTTTTTAAAGTAACATTGTCAACCAGCTGGTAGAAATGGTGGAACATAACCTCTCAAGTTTTGTTAGTCAAACCTACTTTGAGCAGGTACTCCAGAAAAAATCATCTCATAAAACAAATGACAAATATATGACAAGAACCAAAAGGAATCTGAGATGTGAGACAACTGATGCTGTCCATTCTCAAAATCCCCGTGCAATGGAAACTTCATATAAAGAGGTGTTTCAAACCAATGTCACTAGAAATGCCAGCAAAAGGACCAGAGTGGGAACAGTTCAAAAGTCTACGGAAGTATTAGACCCCCAACCTGAGAAAATTGTCTGCTCCATTTATGAAAATAGAAATGCTACCGAAACAAAAGTTGGTATATGCGCTATAAACTTTAACTTAGGTACTCTTACTTTTTCTGAGTTTATTGATTCACAAATATACATACGCGTGATTCATAAGTTACAAATTTATAACCCCACAGACATAGTTCTGCCTGCAACATCAACCGGACTAGCAGACTCTAAGCTTATTTCAGTTATTAAATACAATGTCCCGGAAGCTACAAAAATAACCAATATACCTTATAAACTGTTTGATGATAAAGAGGGCCTTAGGAATCTTCAGAAATTTCAAATCGTAGATGGTAATGTGACAGAATTAAGTAACTGTAATTTTGTTGAAAATTCGTTTGGTTTATGTGCGGTTGCAGGTGCCTTTGAGTTGATGAAAAACGTTGAGAATTTAAACAAAAGAGGGTTATCTTATAAATTTAAAAACCTAAGAATAAAATTTGAAGGTCCTGCAGACTCAATGTTAATTGATACATTAACAATCAAAAATTTAGAATTAGTAGAGAATAACTTAGAAAAAAATAAACTATCGTTACTGAAATTTCTTGATTCCACTTCTACCAGTATGGGAAGAAGATTATTGAGAAACAGCATTCTGCAACCATTAACAGATAAGGAAAGCATACTCCAAAGAATAGAGGCTGTAAGAGAGATTGTCGAAAATGATGGCATGTTAGAAAGTATAATTGGTAATCTTAAGCATTCATATGATATGGATAAACTGTTTTCGAAACTACTGTATGTCGATAGCTCTTCCATTCGTGCAGATCAAAAAATCAATTACATTTTATTATTAAAGCAAACTATTACTCTAATTCAGGCTGTGAATGAAGTGCTAGAGCCAATTGAGATTCAAAGCTCTTTATTGAAAGAAATAAAAAGGGTTATCAGTTCCCCGGAAATTTCCTTATGTCAAACTAAAATCGACGAAGTGATTAATGAAGATTGTGGATGGGCCTGCATAAATATCAACCTTCAAAACCAGAAAATATATGCTGTCAAGAATGGAACCAACGGCTTATTGGAAGCTTCAAGAGGTATTTATGAAACATTACTAAGCCAGATTGAAGAGGAAATCAATGAAATAAGTGAAGACTTAAACGTTCCAGTAGATCACACATTAGATTCAACTAGAGGATTTGTAATTAGGATCTCTAAAGATATGTGGCCGGACCCGGATCAACTACCTAGGCAGTTAATCAACAAAGTTGTTAAAGGGAAATGGATAGAGTGCCATACATTAAAATTGATGAAGTATAATGCACGATTAAAGGATATAATCACTGAAATCTGTCTACTTAGCGAAAAAGCTGTCCACAAATTACTAAGTGAAATGACAATATATATCTCAAATTTATTTATGGTTTCGGAAGCAATATCTTTATTGGATTTAATTTGTTCGTTCTCTACAAATACTTTAAAATACCAATATTGTTATCCAGATGCTGGATGTAACATCCAAATCGAGCAGGCCCGACATCCTGTATTAGACTCGACTCTTCAAAATTTTGTATCTAATGATATCAGAAATATCCTGGGGAGCTCAAATTTACAGATAATTACGGGCTGTAATATGAGTGGTAAATCTGTCTATTTAAAACAAATTGCATTATTAAGTGTTATGTTTCAAATAGGATCTCCCATTCCAGCAAAATCTGCGGTTATGCGTATCTTTAAGAATCTTCACACAAGAGTGTGTAATGATTCACTAGAATTGAGTTCTTCGAACTTTATGTTCGAGATGAAGGAAACTTCCCACTGCTTAGATAATCTATCTGAAGACACACTTCTTATTTTGGATGAACTAGGAAGAAATTCTAGTATAAATGACGGTTAGCCGTATCATTAGCAGTTACAGAATATGTAATAAATACAAACTGCGTTGCTTTTATCTCGACACATTTCTTAGATATCCCTAAAATATTAATAAATAAGCCGTCGGTGACACATTTACACATGAAAACAGATATTATAGGTGATAAGTTAAAAATGTCATATACTTTACAAGAATCTTCCTCTTTCATTGACCATAGCACCTTAAAGGTTGTTTGTGACATATTCCCAAGGACAATTATTGAAAATGCCTATAAAATATCTGATCGACTAGCAAACAATAAAAAGAATTGTACAAATAATAGAGGAAGTAAAAGTAGTGATAGTCACATTGATACCCATGAGGTGAACCAAATGAAAAAGATTTGCAATTTGCTGTCCCTCCTAAAAAATAATACAGCTACAAATGAAACCTCAATAACAACTTTGAAACTGTTACAATCTCAGTTCATCGAATCTTTTTTGTAACCATCCCATCTGCAAGGTTTATTCTCAATTGCAGTGCAAGAAATTTCAGACCAAATTATATATATTCTATTACTATTCATATAGCTACCTTCTAGCTAATTTATGTATTCTATGAAATGTTTGCTTTTAAATGAATATTATAACTATTGTATTATTATTTGGATTTGTTGATACTATGAAAATGCACATATTATATTATTTTACTGTTCTATTTATCTGCGTTAACAAGCCAGAAAATAAAATTCTGAATTGGCTTTAAGGTATCTGAAACATTTATCGATGACTGGCTCACACCTGCAGTTATAAAATTTTTCTTTTGTCTTGTTGCTGCTTCTCTAAATGCTACCAAAAAGTTGACAATTAAAGTAAACGCCAAAACAATAGCTACGATCATAGGACCTAATGGGGCATCTAAATGTTTACCACTTCTTTCCTTGATAACCTTTAATCTATCTATGTAAGTCTTATAAGACCATAAACCACAGAATATAGTTAAAGCAAAATAAATATACGCTAATGTATTAGCTAGATGTGGGAAGGCAGCTTTTCTAACAGAGTTATAAATAGAAAACGTTAATACACTTAATAATGTAGTAACTTTTAACCACCTATTGAAAGTACGTTCGTTAGCTAACCAAACTTTGGCTTCAACTTTAACAGGTCCCGCATTTTTAATATAGCTCGTTGGTTTTCTAACACCTGCAGGTAATTCAATTTCTTCTTCCTCAGAATCAACCCCTGTTAATTTAGATTCTCTACCAGCTAAGATGTTTAAGAAGATGGCTTCCGTAGTTTGCTTCTTCTTTGGCTTTCTTCTTACTCCTTTCTTTAGTTGGGTTCTTCTACCTGTTTGGTTATTATTAATTTCTTCCTCTTCTTCAGATGATTCATAATCTTCTAAATCTGCTTCATATGAGGTAGCATTATTACTATCAATGTTGTTAGTGACTGCATGATCATTAGCTGCATTTGTTAAGTCAGTACTCAATTCATTTAATGAAGGTGGTTGTTGCTGGATTTTTGACAATCTTCTCATCCCATCTATTCTCTTTTGGATTTCTTTCTGTTTCTTTAATTTCAATTCTTCTTCTTCATAAGCTTGTTTTGGATTTCTTCGAATATCATTTTCTAATTCAGGTAACCAAAATGGTAAAATATCTAATTTATCATCTTCACCGAATAAAGTAGCAATACCTTGAATAAAAGTCGAGAATTTTGGAATTTCTTTAACCAAATGAGAATTAGTTAGTTCAGATAACCATTGACCATGTTTTCTTGGTAATTTCTCCATTGACATTATAGTTGAAGAATTTTTCTGAGAGAAACTAGTTTGTTCCGAATTAATTTCCTTAACTTTAATTTCCATTACAGAGAATGGGAATTTAGCGTATTCACCAGACCTTAAGAATCTCATTGGGTTGGATACGTCTGCATCAATATCAGTTCTATGCCAGCTTGTTGGATCTCTAATTGGTCTTGATTTGTCAAATGCATCCTCTCTAATGTATAAGATATCGGAATCGATAGTGATTCTAATTCTATCATCACCTGGAATTTGGAATGCAGTTCTTGTATACATGGTTCTCATAACAGGTTGTAATTGTTCTTCCATAATGAATTTTTGCATAATTTCGAAATCTGATTTTGTCTTAACAATAGTTGAATCTGGGGATCCACTTTCTTTCATTCTTCTTAATACAGATTCCTCATATTTTTTATCACCATCGAAAATAAAACCATTTAAATATTTTTGTTTCATTTTCAATCTTAATTCTTCAAAATGAGCCAATTCAGATGTGCCAGCAGCAGTAGTAGTAGTATTAGATTCGTGACGATTAATAACACTTGAGCTGACCCCATTTTTATCTGCCGTAGTTCCGCTATTTCCATCAACAATCATTTTCTTTTCCATGAATAAATCTGGTTTATCGACTAATTTACCTGTCCATCTTAATCTTAAAGTTGGAGCACTTGAATTTTTCAATAATTTATTATTATATAATTCGAAAAATTCATTATCGAAATATAATGTAGTAATCATTGGATCTAAAGAGTTGTTATTATTATGATGATTTAATTTTCTATCACTTGTTGGAGGACTTGAAGTTGAAGATGATTGAATACCACCATCAGTATCTAAGATATCTGATTCAAATTTATCAATTAAATCATCATTTTCATTTGGAGTCTGAGCATAAACTAATACGGGTAAATGACGTAAGATTCTTGTTTTAACTTCCATTAAATTATCCTTATGAATCCAAAATTTATAAATCTTGTATTCTGTATTTGACGATTGTTCAACAGATGCAACATTTGATAATTTTGAATTACTTGCTAAAGATTGTGAAACTGTACTAAAATTACCTCTTAAGATGTTATAGAGGTAAGATATACGATATAATAAAGGAGAATATTCTTCTGAATGGAATGGTAATTCTTTTAATCTAACTTCTAATAAAGATTTGACAGATGGATATTTTGGATGTAATTTATCATGTTTCTTAACAATTTTAATGAAACCAGTAAAATTTAATCTTGAAAAATTATCTAATTCTTGAGCTTCAGTTAAGGAATCCTCTAATATTCTTTGAAAATTTTCAGGATCTAATGTTTTAATTTTAGTTTCAGTTGAAGTTTGTTTCTCTAAATTAATTAGTTTATCTAATAAACTATTATATTTAGAAATTTGGAAAGTATAAACATTTTCTAATTCTTTATCTAATGCTTCAACAAATTTGGATTCATCCTTTTCTGACCAATTTGAATCACTGACTTCATTTTCTTTTAATAAATTTTTTAAATGATCATAATTTATATATGAATCCTTCCAAGGAGGATACATATCATTAGCTAATTTAACACCGAATAACATGTTGTATAAGATATTAGCTTTATGTTAGTTTATATTTAAATGAGAGGTGAAGAGTAGTAGTAATAATAACTAAAACAACAAATAGATAGTGAAAAAAGAAGACAAAAAAAAAAGATAAAAACGGATCCTTTCTTATTATACACTCTTTTTATATATCAGTATCACGGATAACCGAAATGAAGAATGTTCAAAGGTATAATAGAATAAAGAAAAAAAAGATCGAACAATCAGATATCTTTTTTTATTTCGTTATACGTTAAGAAATATGTTTAAACAATAAACAAATGTACGATATATGATATAATTTCCCATTCTAAATAAATAAATCGAACCTTCCCTTTAATTATTTCGAATATTAACGGACGATGATAGAAGATGGATGAACCACTGCGACTGAAAACAAAGAACAAAATAAATCTGCTGTAACAAAACAAGAAAAATTAAAAAAAAAAAAAAATCAGTCAATAAAGCTGCTAAGCTAAATAATCAACTTTGCAAAGAAAGAAAGACCGAGCGACTAACTGAACGCTGAGCTTAAAAGTTGCCGTTCTGTTCTGTTCAATTGTATTTTTATCCTCTGTATATCGCATGTACAACAAACACCCTAGATTCATCTTTCTATTTATTTATTCAGACAGAGGGACAACGCGCGAGAGACGACGCGAGAAAATGAAAAAGTTAGTTGTTCAAGAGAAATCGTCTCATTTGAAAGAATGAAGAGAGGAAATTTTGTCAGTTACCCACAGAAACGTGGCTACAACAACATACCAAACTGATCAGATATTATTATTATTGTTATAATCGATGTAAAGATATATAATAAATATGCAACATTGTTTTAACAATAGTAAATGGCACGTTTTTAACCTCTTTTCTTACTTGATTTTATTTATTTTCTTCTTGATAGAGGGAGGAAGGAATCAAATATATATATACACTTATATAACTAATTATATTATTGAATTGAACTCAATTGGGAAATGAACAACCACGCATGTGTTAATATTAATATAATCCACCTTTTCATAGTTATTTATACTTACGTACGTAGTAACTATGAGGATTATCCCTTCCCATTGTTAAGTTCTTACGTACGTATAATTATTGGCTGTATCTCTTCACTTCTTTCTTTTTGCTCTTTGCTTTTTTCTTTTTCAGTCTTGTATGAGTAGTAGAAGAAGCATCTGGCTAACTGAAATGATTAGTATCTATCTAATGAGGAAATGTTTATCTTTTCTTATTTTGTTTCTATGTCAATATTGACATTTATAAAAAAAAAGTTGTTTAGTATTGTATCTTCCATGTGTACCTGGCTGGTATCTTCATAGCAATAACAACAATAATTTAGGCAAAAATGATATTAATATACATAAAGTTATATAACATTATCTCAGATACACTACGATAAAAAGGTATGGTATATATTGACAAATTAGATCTCATAGTTATAACAATAATTTAGTTCATAGATATTTATAGTTCATAGTTAAATATAAATAGAAAGACAGGAGAAGAAAGAATATATCTCATTATATTATGCAACAACATAACGTTCTTGTTTCTTTTATACTCTTTCTTTCTCACTTTTAACAACAACCTGACTTACTATTATTATTATTATTGCTTGTATTAATATTGATACCATCTCTACCATTTTCAGTACCATTAACTTGATTGCTATCTACTTTTTCCTGAATTGATTTAGCTAAAGTGAAAAAGATATCATCAACATTACTATCATCTTTAGCACTTGATTCAACGAATGGTATTCCTAATTCTTTAGCTAAATCTTCACCTTGTTCTGTCGTTACTACTCTAGTATCCATATCAGATTTATTACCAACTAATAATAATTGTGCATCATCATTAGCATGTTCACTAACTGTATTAAACCATGTCTTAATATTTTTAAATGTACGTTCATCTGTAACATCATAAACTAAGATAATACCCATTGCACCACGATAATATGCTGTTGTAATAGTACGGAATCTTTCTTGACCTGCTGTATCCCATAATTGTAATTTTACTTTTTTACCATTAATATCAACAGTTTTAATCTTAAAATCAATACCAATAGTGGTAATAAAAGATGGACTAAATTTATCTTCAACAAAACGCACTAAAAGACATGATTTACCAACACCTGAATCACCAATTAAAAGGATCTTCATAATAGAATCATAATTTTTAGCATTTCCTGACATTTTTGAAATTATTCGAATTAGTTAATAGTGATTATATGAATGTATCTTTATAGTTTAAAAGTTAAGAGGAAAAATATTGCACTTACCTCTTTAATATCAGTCACTTATTGTTAATCTTTCTTTCTATTAAATGTATGTGTACTTATATTTTTTTACGTACTTACTTTTTCCTTTTTTTGGTTCTTGAATTTTTAATTTTTCTCTCTTTGGAGTTCCACTTTCCCTTAACAGAAATATAAGTATGAAAAAACAAAAAGGGCTACTATAAATCTATATAACTTTGAAACTGAAATATATATATATATACATACTAAATGCCTAACCAGACGATCTCTTAATTGTAATTATATGGAAATGCCTATTGAAGTTAACAAAGCCAATATTCTTGTTGCTCCACACACACACACTTCCTACTATCCCACAAGGATCACTCAATAACGATGAAACTTACTGTCCAAGAAACCACAAGAAATTCGTTGTATCTCTGTCTCTATATTACCTCTATATATTTTCTGTCCAAGTCTCCGTCTCCGTCCCCGTCTCCGACCATTTGGTCACTCGTTCTCAGTATGTAGAAATTTTATTTCCGTTTTCGTTGGCTGTGCGCTGTTAGTTACTTAGTCCAAATGATAACAGCTGCTAAATTTCTCGGAATCAGATTCTGAGACGGATACGAAAATAGAAATAGAAGCTCTTTATTTGCTTCCATGTACAACAAGCAATTTTGATAGATGAATTCACATTCAATAATTAGAAGAAGGAAAAAGCAAGAGAGAAAGAATCTTATATAAAATATAATAAATCTGCCTTAAAGTAAATAAGTAAATAAGAATATATATGTGTCTATGCGTAGTAACTACGCCATAATACACCTTCCAAATCTTCTAATTCGTCAGATGTAAATGATGCTCTATCGAATTTCCATGTATCTGCTCTAACCTTCTTAAATCTATTGATTGTATCCTTAGCTGCAGTACCGCACATACCATTGGTACGTGTCCATGCAGAGACAATAGATAATTGTCTTGGTATCCACTCAGGTAATGGGAAGACATATGGGAATGCATTAATAATTGCACCCAGACCTAATAAACATGCATGAACTTCAATATTAGTCTTAGATATATCATTTCTTTCCTGCCATGGATATTTTTGTAACGTTTTATCAAATTTAGAACATAATGTTTGTATTCTTTCTGTTGCACCCATATTATGAACAATATCAGATAATACAGCGGCAGCTTGAACTCTAACTTCCATGAAACTTGGATTATATAATTGAGTAATTAAGAAATCATAAATATGATTCTTATTATCTTCAGTTAATTGTAATAAAAGATTTGAAAATAAAAATTCAACAAATACTAATTGAACTCTAATCAAATATGATGATATTGGAACATCTAATGCAACATGACTAGTTGTAGATCTAGTTAATAACCCAATTAATTCATCAATGTAAGTTTTCCTTATAGTCATGGAACCCAAGCTTAAAATAACTTTCCCTGGGTCAATACCACCTAATTTACAAACATCCTTTTGACTTAATAACATACGTAAAAATGGAATCACATAGTCTGTAATATATGGAATCAATAAAATCCTATTTGGACCTTTAACCATTTCTCTAATCCAATAAAACATAAAAGATGCTAAATAGAAATATCTTGTCTTAACAATCTCTTGAGGTGACAATAAGATTACTTTAGGATATTCTTCAATAATTTCATCAAAATTTGTCTTAATTACAAGATCCATCCTTTCTGACATTGTTTTTAATGGTCAACCAAGTCCATCTTCGGAATTATTTTCTCTTAACACTTCCTGTGAATCCCTCATTGAAGGGTAACAATCATTTTGTATCAACGTTGTAAATAAACGGGCTATAGCCTCACGAACTTTAACATATGGATGATCAAATATCAATTTATCCAGGATCGGCTGAATTTCAAATGTTCTATATTCTAAACTAGTTAAAACATTCCTTAACATTATCAACCTGGAACATTGGTCATTGACCCTATCTGAATCAACATTTAACCATTTACCAACAGTAGCAAAATGTTTTACAAAAGTAGGTGTTCTTCTAATATCGATCACACATGGTAACCACCAACATAATGTACTCCAAATATCAAATGCATCTTGATTTAATTCCTCATTTATACATTGTGAGATAAATTCATCCAGGAATTGCTCTTGTCTTTCAGTTTCTTCTTTCGTGACATATTTGGTAGCATACATCATAGCACCAACCATTTCCACACTAATAATCATGGAAGCCTTATCTGTAACAACATAGAAAGATTTACACATTTCAAATATTTCATCATAAGTTAAATCAGAATAGCCCTTAGAAATTAAAATTATCAATACCACGAAATACGAAACTTCACTACTACTGAATACAACTCTGGTTTCATTATCCTTAATTAATGTAGTGATCATATTTTCTAAATAATTCCTTGAAACTAGAGAACCAAACTTTTTGAATACTTCCTCTTCATCTTTAGTTAAGTTAATCTCAAATATTTTATTTGTGATCACCTTCATATGATCACCCCAGCATAACCACCCTTTATATGCTTTAGAATCAATAAAGAATTTAGGTTCGGTGAAGTTGTTCATCTCAGATTTGAAAGTTTCTTCAAAACCGGCTCCCGAGGTAGGAACGTTTATAACTGTCGAAGGATCAAATAACTCATCAACGGAATTAATGATCTCGTGATTATAATCAGAGAAAGATAAAAGTTTGTTACTCAGAGACAATAGAGATTTCAATACCAAGTGTATCAATTTTGGATGGTTCGAATGACTTTGAATGAAAATTGCTTCTAAACTTTTAGCTTCTGTTGGAATCTCTAAACTGGATTGAAGTTTTGAAATAAAACGTATTAAAAATACTTGAGTTTTCCAACCATATTTGTTCTCGTTCAGTTCATTTACAATATCTTCGTTAAGTGTTGATAATAACTGTAGATAGACTTTTCTTTTGTTATCTTTGGCATTACGGACTGCTTCGATTTGAAGTTTAATAGATGAATCTGGTGGCGCAATTGATTCATACATCCTGTGGTCGTACAGACAGACACTAGGTGGGATACGTACACTAACTAAAATTTCATTAAGAATATTATCAGCATGGACATCTATATTGAATTCACTAATGCTACAACATTTTAAAATTAACGAAACAAAGGAACCAAGTGAATTATAATCCTTTATGACTTTAGATAAAATTTTTCTCGAACGACACACTTTCAAACAGGCATCAACCTTTTTGTTTTCATCATTAGTCAATGAATCTCTTAAAATATCTGTAACCTGCTTTGAAATAATTGAATATGAACCAATTAGTTGTTTCATGCATGATGTTAAAGAACTTTGTGCGTCACTTTGAATATCTGGGTAAATTGAAGTAGACAATTTAACCAAATCTCTTAGTAGTTGCACTTCTAACTTTGATGGATATCTATTTGTACTGTGCATTATAACACGATCTTGATGATAGCTGTTAATCTTAGAGGCTAAACACACCCTTGTATATGGTTCATCTAAATGTGATAAAGATTGTAAATTTTCAATGAATTCGACATCAATCATTGTAGTTGCTGTATTGGTATAGAATCTACCATGACCAATATCTGTAAACCAGATGGTTATACCATGAAGTAGAACATCATAAGCATTGGTACTACTCTCGAAATTCTCACTGAAGTATTGGGATAATTTGTGATAAAATAAACCTACCTTGGATCTAATCTTATGGAATTCAAAATATAATGGGTTCCCGAACTTTTCTTCAACAGTGGAACCAAAGTAATAATTACATCTGTAAATATCCAAGTCTCTAAAAGATAAGCTACCATTTAAAGGTGAATTAGGGGCAGCTTGACCAGGAATAGGAGTACAAACTGCTGATGGAACCTCAGAAACAGTATCATCAATTGCATATAATTCATCAGGAATATTATCGTTAACCACAACAATGTCTGAACTGGAATCTATCATGCTACTATTATCACCAGAATCTGATACAGAAGATGAATACTCCTCATCTTTTCCTAAATTAATTTGTTCGATACCTATATTTAAATCCTGGGTATCATATTTTCTTTCTCTCATATACTTTAATAATAATAATTTTTCTCTGTATGACTCTGGCTCACCAAATTTAGATCCATGGACGTTTTTGTTAAAATCAGCATCGAATAACAAACTAGAACCAGAAAGCCCATAACCTAATAATAAAATGTACTTTTGTAGTGTATCATTAGCCTTTGTTGTAATAGGTTTGGTGGCCATAATTTCCTCTATCTTGCTAATCGCATAATTAGTGCTCCAATTAAATAGTTCATATGTCATGCGTACTTCTTCATCAGTGGGGATGTGCCATTTAAAGTTCAAATTTTCTGAATTGAATTTTCTGGAGTCAAATTGTAAACCACCCCATCTTTCATCATCCGGTATTGGACAATCCTTAGAGAACATTTCTTGCCCAATAATCTCAGTAGATGTTAAGGAACTCAATATATCATTAATTGCGATAGTTGTGACATTGTCTAATACAGGATTTGAAATATTTTCAACCAGATACTTAATAAATTCCTGTAATTGATCCTTATATGGAATCAAAGCACTGTAACTAAATCTCAGAACTTCATTAAATGTGAACAAATAAAGTGCTAACTTGATATCTCTACCTTGTAGTGTCGCATCTCTGACTGAACCACCACCTCTTTCTACTTGGCTCTTAATATTAATTATCAGCATCTCAATTAAAGATGGTATTAAGTCAGGTTTTCTTCTAACCAATGCAGCCATTGGTGCTGTTATGATGGCATAATTAGGGGATTCGCCTTTGAATGAATCATTATCCCAGAATTGCTTAATGAACATATCTGCGAAATAAGCTAAATGTTTCTTATCCAAACTCTCGATTAGGATCAATGACGTTTGAATCAATTTAGTAACAAAACTTTCTGTTAATTCATCGTCAACTAATTCAAAAATCTTGCCAATAAATTGTAAAATGATGTTTCTAAATTCTGTAGTGGAAGCTCTGAATGCTCTTTTTAATAGCTCTGGATCATAAACAAAAGGCTCCTTATTTCCCTCTTTTAAATGCATGTAATGTTGTTGCACGAATGGAATAGTATCGGATTGGAAAGTCAAATATTCGTCATCCCTAACTAATAGTTTGAATGGTGTAAATGAAACAATGGAGACAACAATATTTATTACAGTGTTACTTATAATCAAATCATTGGAATCCATCTTGTCTATCAACATTGTTAAAATATTGGTAATATGCACACGATATAGTTTATCTACCGTCATAAATCTGACGACTCTAGTAAATTCTTTAAATGCAGAGAATGTTCTGTGTTTGGATTCGATATACTCACCAGAAAGGGCGTCATACATATCTTCAAGGACTCTATCAAATATTAAATGACGGTTTGTTGATTCTAAATCTAATAAATAGGCAAAACATGAAATGTAATAATTAGCAATATCACCATTCTTATTTTGTGCACCAATTCTTAAAGTATCTAAAAATGTATCGACAATTTTTGAATGACATTCTACAGATAGGCATCTATTTCTAGTGTTCTTCGGGTCTATTCTTTTCTGTATTTGAACTCTACCATGATACATCTTAATAAATGTATGAATAAATTTAGCAATCGGTTTTGTCCAGACACCCATATTTGATGGATATATGTAGGTCTCTAACGATCTCATCAATGCATGTAATTTGTCAAAGAACGCATCATTTTGTTCCTTGTCGCACATTATACTATAAATGAAAGGTTTTAGCATTTTAGAATATGAAAATACTTGAGCGTTAGTCCTTAGGTGACCTTGCAATCTATTGAATAAAAAAGTTGTTTGATCTTCTGTAAAGATACCAAATTTACCTAATTTGATACCTGTATCTACTAGGAATGAATCTCCATGTAATAATAATTTTGAATGAATATCTTCAGCTACATGACCAACAAATTCAAACATATTTGTGTCCACTACTACATTAGCATTCACTGAAGTCCATAATGAGAAACAGAATGGGAAATAATCTAGCACACTAGAAGATTTATGATAATGGCATGGAATAAACGAAGCCATGATAGGTAAAATTGTGGATAAAGTTGCTGGAGAGAAACTTGATAATAAGGTATCCATTGACCCCTTAACAATCGATTCGTCATTCTCATCAAAGAATGGTCTTGCATGGGTAGCTAATTTTAATAATGATCTAAAAAGATTGACATCCTCCTTTGAAGATAAATCATAACGCGTATAATCAGTGTCTGGGTATGGTAAAAATGAACAAAAGAAATCAAATAAGGGTTTGTGATCCAGCACAAGACCTCTTTCTTTTAATAATTGTGTAAAATCTTCACCTTCATCTAATGTATCAACCAGGATTTGGAATGTGTCAATATGTAGATCTCTTGAAACTTTTTGTCCCTTAACTAAAGTCAAATAATAATAGACTGTTGCTAATGATTTTCTTAATGATAATGGAATATCGAAGATTAAACAATTCTGTAATTCATTTGTCCAGTGATTCACATTTATAATACTTGATGACTTAGTCGTAATTTTACCAGTAGAATGAACATCCGGACCCACTGAGTTAACATA
>PPOO01000951.1:15994-26057 GCA_003708545.1 Maudiozyma turicensis
TAAAAAAGTTCTTTATGATTTTCTTAATGATAATGGAATATCGAAGATTAAACAATTCTGTAATTCATTTGTCCAGTGATTCACATTTATAATACTTGATGACTTAGTCGTAATTTTACCAGTAGAATGAACATCCGGACCCACTGAGTTAACATAATCATTTTCATTGTATAATTCGTCCTCGTCAACACTTTCATAACCGATAGGTGTATCTTCCCTGGCAATTTTAAACATATCTGTCTTTAAAGCCAAATCATCTATTTGTGATTTCAATTCACCCAAATCTTTATTTGAAATTGATATTGAACCCTCGATATCTAATGAACAAATCGCAATATATAGGTTCACCAATACGTGACAAAGATATTTAGCTTGTTCTTGATGAGTTTCTGTATCATAAGGTAAATTATCAGACGGTCTGAATTTCGGTTTAACATTTCTGCTGAACCATTTAGATTCTGGATCATAAAGAACTTTTTTATAAGTTTGAATATCTTCTGGATAATTTAAATTATAATGTTTCAATCTTTCTTCAATGATCATATCAGTTCTGTATTCACTTGGAGTTTTCCACCCTGGTGGAGTAGCTGACCTTGCCCTTAATGGACTTCTACTTAATAATGATAATCTTTCGGGAGACTTAATATTTGGGGTTCTTCCGGATCTTTCTTCTGTGGATCTTTTGATTGCTAACTCTCTTAAATTTAAATGAGACATCACTTTATTACGCTTAATAGGGATAGGGGCTTGTAAATTATCGTTAGACATTTTGAGGATAAATATAATTAAAGATTATGTTGAACTAAGAGTTGACTGTTGTTTAAATACTTTTGAATTCTGGATGAAAAAAATAAAATAAAACCAAAATAAACTCTAGTTAGATAACTGTTAGAGAAAGGTATTAAATCGAAAAGCAAGATATTTTTAGTAACTAAATATTTTCAGATAATTGTGGTAAATAAAGTAAGCAACGTTATATTAGGTTTACTAAATCAGTCACTGATCTTGTATAGCAAAAAAATAATTGACACAATGTAATTCTGTAGCGTAGTCTTGTCTTTCAATCCAGGTTAATTATGTTTTTACTATAATAAAAGGTGATAATTAGAATAGAAAAAAAAAATAGCCAACTGAAACACACTTTATCCTTATATAGTCATCAACGTATATAAATGAACTTAATCCCTTATTATAAGAAAGCACATTATTATCACTACTTTTAACACCCATCGCAACAAACACAACTTCGGCGTACATAATTAAGGGGATACATACATACATAAGGTGCCCACCGCGTACGTACAATGGAATGATGAAAAGGTATCACCTCTTTTTTATTTTTTACCTCTTCAGTTAACGGCCCGTACAAAATGTACGGCTTGAATCTCAGAAGGGAGCAAAAGGTTAATGCGAAGATATCTCAGTGAGTCCTATCGAACAGTGCCGCCAATAATTGGCAAGAAAAGAAAAGAAACGAAAGCGGTAAAATCGGAAATTGCATTGAAACTGGATTATTTGATTTATAATTTGTATTACGATATTTTTGATATTAATAACTACTTTATTATAGTAATTTCCGTTATTTATAATCCCAATTATATAGATATACAGTACACATGATATATTCAATTAATTAGATATAGCTTCTGTAGGAATATCTTAACTAAGTATAAGAGAATTGTTAGGGGCGCCTCTGTAAAAAGGTACCATGACAGCAATACTATAATAGATCAAAAAGCGCTTGGAACTAGGTCACTAATTGTGTTGCCACTGGGCTTCTAACGTGCAGATTTGTCATTATTGTGAGTTTAAACATGGACATTGTACCGTAGAGTTATTGTACCTTTCTACTCAGCGTAACTTGTTAGATCAAGTGTGACAGCCTTTGATGTGCTTTCATCTGGTTGTCTAAAGACACCAACTAACGCATCTGATTTTTCAAACATTGAACTCTTTAAAGATATAACGATGAATTGTAAATCTGGATTACCATTTCTCCTAATATACATAGCAATTCGTTCAACATTAGTAATATCTAATGCTGCATCAACTTCGTCTAAGACAAAAAATGGACTTGGATGATATGAATTTATAGCAAATAATAAAGCTAACGCAGCGACGGTCTTCTCGCCACCAGATAAATACTCCATATCCTTAAATCTTTTCAAAGGTGGAGTAGCATGATATCTAATACCACCATTAAATGGTTCATCCTCATTTTCTAATGTTAAGGATGCATTACCACCACTTAATTCGACCGATGAATTTGGATTTCTTGTCAATTCTCTATAGATACCTGAAAGATGTTCACTAACATGGTCGAATGCTTTCTCGAATACTTCTTTTCTGGCTTGTTTAACTTCTCTGAAACGTTTCATCGTTTGATTTTCTTTCTCCTTTAATTTTGTTCTTTCTTGATTGATCTCCTTGTATCTTTCCATTGCATCACCATGTCTTTCAGAGGCTCTTGCATTTGGTTGTAAGACACTTAATTTTTCATCGGTATCCTTAATCTTTGAGATAAATTCTGTACGGACTGATTGGCCTTGTTTCTCTTTATATTTTTTAGGTAACTCATCGTAATCAATTTCAAGTTCCTTAGAAACACTTAATGTTGTATCATCAATTTGAGCAATTGGTAAATCAGCTAAATCTGTTGTAGAGAGTACTGGAATGGAGATACCCGATATTTTACAATTTTGTAATATACCAACTCTTTCCAATTCAATCTTTTCACCATCATTATTTATTTCATCGATTTGGCGTTGTTGTGTTTCAATTTGAGATTCTGCTTCACTGACACGATCCTCTGTAAGAGCTAATTCACGTTGCTTAGCAAGTAGAGACTCCTGTAGTTTACTAATTTCTTCGTTTTGTTCCTTGATCTTAATTTCATTCTTTTCAATCTTTGAATGGGCATGTTTTTCATCATCTTGAAGAGTCCTTAATTCAATCTTAGCAGATTCTAAATCTTCTTGTGCCTTTGATAATCTTTTCTCTGTAGTAGCTAATCTTTCAACTTCAAATTGTAACTTGTTTTCCACTGTAACAATTTGTTTTTGTAATTCATTCAATTCCTTATTCTGTTTTCTTAATAATTCACCAGAGTGACTCTCGTATTCCTTAACTGTAAAACCGATTCTATCGCAGAATTCTTTATATATTTGGTCTTGTAGGGATTCCTTTTCAGTCTCCTTTGCCGAGATTTCTTCTTTGATCTTTGAAATCTTGGATTTTAATGAATCTATCTTTGGAGAATATTCTTGTTCCATTAATCTATTTTGATTTTCTAATTCAACTTTAATATCATCAATGGCTCTATTTGTTTGTGTCAAATTAATACGAATATTAGCAATCTCTGAATTCAAAATAGATATAATATTTTCAACATCTCTTGCTTTTAATGAAGCAGATAATGAAGAAGCCGTTAAATCCTCAATTTCCAGTAATAATTTATCCTTCAAAGTCATTAAACTTTGGAATTCTTCTTTATCCCATCTATTATTTGAATTCTTGGAGGTACCACCAGTTATTAAACCGGCTCTATGAATATATGAACCCTCTAAGGTAACCAATTTCGCATTGAAACCTTGTTCCCATTTCAGTTTCTTAGCAATGTCTAAAGTATCACAAATAATTGTATTTGAACAAACGTATTGCATTGCTCTTTCATATTCTTGTTCATATTCTAATGCATTAATAGCTAGCAAATAACCACTACTTCCCGAGACAGGCAATGAGGCAATCTCAGATTCAATAGTATCTAAGGGAATGAATGAAGCTGCTCCTAATCTTTGTTTCTTTAAAAAAGAGATACATTCTTGTGCGGTAGTACTTGAATCAACGATAATTGAATCGAAATTTCTCCCAAGGACAATCGAAACAGCTACACCATATTTATCCTTCTTTGGATGACATAAATCGTGTACTAAACCTTTAACACCTGGGAAGAATCTTTTCAAAGTGGTTACATTTTCACGAGTCTTCTTCTCCTTTAGGGATTCTCTTTGAGTAGCACTTAAATCATCTATTCTAACTAAAGTTTCTCTTAATTTATAATTTAAATCATATTCTTTATTACTATTTGATTCGATTTGTGATTGTAAATCTTTTAATTCATTAACTCTTTCAGTATGTTGGGCATTTTTTTCATTTAATGTCATTGTTAAATTTTGCAAATCAGTCTTTTTATCCTCAAGATTAATTTGAATCTCATTGTTAATTCTCTCACGAGTCGATTCCATAAATCTTGTAAATCTAGATAATTCGGTAGATAATTCAGATTCATTATTAGCAAGTAACGCTAAGGTTTGCTCAATTGGTGCACCACCTTGGGCCAGGTATTTACTATTTAATTGCTCGTATTCTACAAGATCTTCCTTAGATAATTGATATTGATTCTGATTTTTGTTTGCTAGTAAGATTTCCTCTTGGAATGACATCTTGGATTTAGTGATGACTTTTAATTGATTTTCATATCTTTCGATATATGATTTTTGTCTTTCAATTTCCTTTTCAAAAGTTGCAATTCTTTGTTCAATTGTGGTAATTCTCTTCTTTGTAGATTGTTGTGGTAAATGAACTAATTTCATGTCTGAGATTAATTTTTCGTGGTCCCTTTCAATATATTCTAAAGTTGTTTTATTTTTTGTAATACTTGAAGAATCGCGAGCCACTAATTTTTTAGCTCTTGTCAAGTTATTTTGTTCATCCTTTAATTTTTTCTGTAAGGATGAAGTGGTTTCCATTGCTTTCTTTAAATTTTGTTTAAATGTTTGACGAGTTTGTTCTAAATGATATAGTTGCCACAGAGAGTAATTTTTTTGTAACAATTTTTTCTGTTTTACAGTTGATTTGTATTCATTATCTTGATCGATACCTTGTTCTAATGTTTTCAATTCATTTTCTGCTCTTTTGCAATTTTTCATTGCATCTGCTGTTGCTTTCCCTAACATATTAACTTCATCCTTCAATAATTCATACTCTTCCTTGTATTGGTTTGAGCCTGAGACTTCTTCGATCAATTTAGAAAGATCCATTGGTGATTGTGAAGCAACTTGTTCAACATCACCTTGAAACACTAAGAAATTTTTAGCTTTAATTAAAATATTTTCCTTCTCTAACCATTTTGAATATTCTTTATAAGTAACAATAGATCCATCGATCCTATATGTACTTTCACCTAAATCTCTAATATCTCTTCTTAATTCAACGATGGAATCATTTTTTTTATAAAATGCACAAACGTATGCATTATCAACAATAAAATTATCCTGAATCGGTCCCCTATAGATTAAATCCTTCAATTGATGAGATCTTAGATGACTGCTACGCACACCCAATACGAACGAAATCGCATCCATCATATTACTTTTCCCTGAACCATTAGGTCCAATAATACTGGTGAAATTAGATTCACCGAATCCGATCTTAGTTGTACCTTTATAAGATTTAAAGTTATGTAACTCTAATCCTAACAATCGTCCCATTTCTTTAAAGACTATTCACGTTCTTGGCAGGTTCCTTATTTCCTTAGACAATTTTGACAGTGACAAAATCAATCGTTATATATAATCAGATATTGTTTTATAAATATCATCAATCTATTTGTTTGTTTACTTTTCCTTGGGTGTTGAAAGTAAAACTAAATAATTGACAGAACGCGTAAAAACTTCGCGTCTCTCTTCTGTATATATCATATATCATCCAGACTCACAAGAAAGAAAGAAAGAAAAAAAGAAAAATACTAAGAAGCCACCGCACAAAACAGATCCAAACGAACACCCAAGACAGATACATAATATACTCTTCACATCACGGTTACTCAATGTACATTTATTCATAATATCATATACAGACAGCTATATAACAGTCGAGTGGTAAAACACAGAGCCTGTCTCTTCTCTTTCTTGTTCTTACTATATATGGTATAATAACAACAGTTGCTGTTACCGCGTGCCATTTTCTGTATTTTATTTATATTTTTTCTCTTCTTCTTCACACACCGACCGAGAGCAGAGCAGAGAGAAAGTTCCACACAAATTGTATTTTTCATTTATTTGTAATTGCGCATTTGTAAGAAAAAAATTTCTGACTATTTCAAACAATTGAAATTTTTCTCTTGGAAGGAAGAGGGAGCCCAAAGAAACAATCTGTGCTGCAGTTCTTTGCATAATATGAGGAAGAACCCCCTCCAGGAAGGAAATACAATAAATAATTTTAGTTGAGAAGGGACCCAGGCTATTGCAACAAATAGATTTCGTTAGAGAAGTTGAAACTCATATCTTACTAATATTAATAGAACTAGACATTTTTATTAAGAGGTTTTGCCTACTGTGGACACATAAGGGAGAGAACAAGTGGGATAAAAGGAAATAGACATAGTATCGAGGGATCTCCATACAGAATAGTTGTTACTATATCCAGTTCGTTGTTTTTTTTTTGCTTTTTTCATATATTCATTTTGGTATTGTTATTTAGTGAAAGGTAGAAACAGATAACTATATCGGATATAATTACTAATCCTGTGCATACGTTCATTACTTTTTAAGTGCATTTGTTTGGTTGAGGAGATCTATTAGACCAACAACAACAACAACAACAAATCTTAATATGACTATTCCCAGTAGGTCTATACCGGAACAGTATCCATTAAGGGATATACCGACTCCATATATTTATTCAAATCATGAAAATAATAGTGATAGCAATATTGATAAGACAAATACTGCAGTAGATAATGGGAACATTTTGAAAAAGAGAAGAAGAACAAGTTCTAATGATTTAAATGATCAAAACCCTTTCGAAATTAAAAGATCAAAGATAGATAGTGAGAAAGATGATGAGAAAATTACAAGTACAATGACTTTAGATATTGGTGCTGAGGTTCCAATAGTAACAAATCCAGAAGATAATGTCGTTACTCCAAGTACGGAGGAGCAGTTATTGACAATAGATGAAGTTAAAGATGGAATCGTTGAAGAAGCTTTGCCTATTTCTCCGGTAGCTTCTGCCAGTGGTGATAGAACTCCACAAGATGAAATAACAACAGCTTTAACTGCCTTTGATAAAGATATTAAACCAAGCAAAATAAATGAATTAATGATGTATTGTTGTAATAACCTTCTAGATAAGAAGAAGAACACCACAGGTACTATTTCCAAACTTACTGAACAAACTTCCAAGGATCTACAATGTCTGGCGTTTCAGTTTATTGCACAACTAAATAGAGCGCAGTTAACTGACATTAATGCCATAATTAGAGACAATCTGAAAAGAGATCTAATAAGTACATTACCTATTGAGATCGCTTTGAAAATCCTTGCGAAGTTGGATTTCCCTGATATAGTATCATGTTTAACTGTATCACCTCATTGGAATCATATCATTGAAACAACGCCATTCATTTGGAAACATTTATTAATCTCTGAAAATTTTATATCTTATGAAAGATTCCCTCAATATATCGAAGAAATTAAAGCGAAATATCAAAATCTGTCGAATTTTGAAGATGCTTACAAGCCGGATTTCCTTAAGAGAACCAAGACTTTAAGACATTGGTATGATCCAAAATTTATTCCTCAGAGGACTACTTTAAAGGGACACATGACTAGTGTCGTTACTTGTTTACAATCTGCTGATGATTATATCATTACAGGTGCAGATGATAAAATGATTCGTGTCTATAGTACTAAGATGAGGAAATTCCTATTGGAATTAGGTGGTCATGAAGGTGGTGTGTGGGCATTAAAATATGATCGTGATGGGATCCTCGTTAGTGGTTCTACAGATCGTAGTGTCCGTATATGGGATATTAAGAGAGGTTGTTGTCTTTATGTATTTAAAGGACATACTTCTACTGTCAGATGTTTAGATATTGTGGAATATAAGAATAACAAATACATTGTGACTGGATCTCGCGATAATACTTTACATGTGTGGAAACTTTGTAAAAGTATATATAATAGAGATAATGATGATGGTGTCAATGGCGATTCCTCATCATGGCCTATAGTTTATGATTCTCCAGATGTTAACCCATATTTTGTTGGTGTCCTTAAGGGACATGTTGCATCGGTACGTACTATATCCGGTTATGGTAACATTGTCATTAGTGGTTCCTACGATAATACTTTAATGGTATGGGATATTGCACAAATGAAATGTCTTTACATTCTATCAGGTCATACGGATAGGATATATTCCACAATATATGACCATAAGAGACAAAGATGTATATCGGCAAGTATGGATTCTACAGTAAGAGTTTGGGATTTAAAACATCTTTGGAGGAATGGTATCAGACAAACGGTAACATGTGCCGGTACAACTTGTACAAGAGTTACAGAATCTTACAAGGTTTTATCAGGACATACGGCTTTGGTTGGTTTATTAAAATTAAGTGATAAATATTTAATTAGTGCCGCAGCAGATGGTACATTAAAGGGTTGGGATGCAGATGATTATTCACTAAAATTTTCTTATTTACACAGCAATCTGAGTGCGATTACAACATTTCATATGGATGATAATATTTTGGTAAGTGGATCGGAGAGACAGTTCAATATTTATAATTTAAGAACTGGGAATCTAGTTCATTCAAATTTACTTAGAGATGCAGAACAAATTTGGTCAGTTACCTTTAAGGATAATTTATTGGTTGCAGCTGTTGAGAAAAATAATCAAAGCTCAATTGAAATGCTTGATTTTGCATAACGAAAACACAAACCGACAAGTATTGCATATTGTTTCGTAATCATCATATATATATATATATATATTAAAACTAATAAATTCAAAGCTAATAACGAGAAATTAATTATATACACTGTAGGTAGACTTTGATATGACTAAAAAAGGAATGCATCGAGGATTCTCTTACGTTTGTAATATTATATAAGGGTGCAATTCTGGTTATATGAGGCTGTTAACTTGTCACAGCAGCAACTAATGAACGCACCACAGGAAAAAGTTGTCCCGGTTTCGCGGTAGCACTGTTGGATGAAAAAACGATATTTCCTGTAAGAATAGAGGGAATCTGCACCTTCTTTTATAAGGAATTAATTAGAGAATAGAAGTAGCAGTCATCTTCTGTTTTCATTAAGAGGATCCAATAGGAAGTAAGAAACTTTGACAGTTTGAAAGCTATATCATATATAAGGGCAACGGAAAGAAATGCGTCGTTCCCTAATAATCTTGATCGATCCTATTTTCTTGTATAACTACGATATAAAAACGTATCAATTATAACTTTAAATATGTCAATATTAGTAAATGGTGCAGAAGATAGAGTCTTCGGTAATGGACCCTTCAAGGCTTACCCAATGGTAAGTGCTAACGTATACGCAAGATTTAAACAATTGAAAAGTTCAATAAGACCAAAGTTAGTAGTTATTGGTTGTCTCACAGCATTTTCAAGTTTCATAATTTTCCTACTAGGTGTATGTATCGTAATACAATATCGTACAATTAGATTAGATAGACACCTAGAGATGTTCAAAAAATTGTGTATTATTGCATTGAGTATATTAGGTATAGTTCAAGTGATAAGATTAATTGCTTGGTTATTCGATCATTGGAACGGAACATATAATGGATCGATTAATAATGCTAATAATAGTAGACGTCGTGGTTATAGCAGATTAAGAACATAGGATCGCTCATAATATATAATACATAGGTATGTGCTCGACATTAATATAATTTATCCTTAACTCAGTTATTTAAGGAACCTATATATTTATCTATATCTTTTTTCCATATCTGTGAAACGAATTACCTTCGAATTCTAATTGTATATTGTTTTACACATCATGTACTGTGTCTTCTGATGATTATGCAATATGAACAAAGAATTTTTCTGAGAAAAAAATGAAGTTGGAAAAGTGGAAACATGCATAGAGAATAAGCGAACGAGCATTGTTGGAAAATTTAGACAGAGCCAGGCAGAGAGAGAGAGAGAGAGAGAGAGAGAGAGACTGAGTGAGACAAGAGCGAAAAATAACATTAAAGTTGACGACTTTTTACATACCCTTTATGAGAAAAAGATAAATTATATTAATGT
>PPOO01000951.1:40248-105548 GCA_003708545.1 Maudiozyma turicensis
ACGACTTCTTTTTTCAAAATATTTCTCCCAACTTTTTCCCAAACCGCAGCTGTGCTGTATTCTAAACCTCCCGATCGCTCCCAGCGCAATAACCCCAACCCTTTCATTCGCGAAGCTTTTTTTTTCTGAAAATGCTCTCTAGCCTAAGCTCTAGCCGAAGCCGTGACATGCCTGGTTACAGTACGGGACGAAAAGCAAGACAAGACAAAGGATCAAACGAAGAAAAAAAAGAAAAGAAAAGAGAAAAGAACAACAAGAACTAATGTTTCTATTCTCCGCTGCGAAGGTTGAAGTTTGTTATTCATATATTATTGCACAAGCGTTTTCGTGTCAAGACTTGGATTAGAAGAACTTGAAAATAATTGGACGATAGAATGGCCTATCTGAGGACAAAGAATCTGTAAATTACACACGTATGATAATCAGAAACGACAATCCTTAATGTTATTTTGTTTTTCTCTCTTTGTTCCCTCTTTACTTTTTTTCCTTTTTGATAAATATGGAGATGCGTTGGGCATCACTTTTACATATTTTAAGGTATACGGTGGCTTATACTTTTCTTGTCTTGTAATTTCTCATCTTTTCCTCATGTTTATAAACAACAAATGAAAATTCAACAAATTCCATATTACTGATTTTTTCAAAGTTTACTTTCATACTAGAAATGTGTGAGAGAAAGCTGAAGTTTGCAAAACCGAATTATATTCGGTTCAACGTATTTACAAACTTAGTATCCACAATTGATCTTCTTTCAGACCAAATCACCAAATAAGAAAACTACAAGAAGAATAAGGACACATTGAATTTATTTGTACCGGGAATTAGAACATTAAGACCTCTATCTTGCAATAGACTTCAATTTTGAATACTCAGAAGTTGTAGTCTACAAGAGTTTACAAGAAATTAGCTAACATTTCAATTGCATATCTGAGAAGTGTATTCATTTCTTTCTCAATCTTCTTCATTCTTAGTCAGTCTTGGGACTCAAAATACGTAATTGAAACTCTTTTCCAACTGTCATTTAGTCTCCATAAGCTCAGCATCTGATTGCTAAATTATAAATAATACTCAGGATGCAAAAAAAGAAAAGAAGCTTATGTGAATTGTCCATATCAACAATCATATTTGTCACTAAAATAACATGGATGGTATAACGGATGCAACCCTCAGTATTTCAAGATTCTTGTAAGTACTAAATGCTGGAAGTACAATCATTTATTTCTGTTTCTTATCTGTCTACGACCTCACATTATTTCTTATGTAGAAATAAATGAATTGGTAATCACGTACGGAAATAAAAGAAGACCTTATTCTATGTGTGATTCATTTCCTTAGCATAACCTTATCCACGTTTCTTTTTTCCAAAGATAATTAATCAAGAAGTGGGGCAAGAAGATATTGTAATGCCAAGAAATTTGATTTTATCTGTCTTTTTTTCATTTTCTGATCGAATGTTGAAAATGAAAAAAAGACAGATAAATTTACAGTGAAAATGTCGTGTAAAAGACACTTAGAAGTTAAGCATCTCAAGAGCGGAACAGGAAATAAATAAGAAAGAACAAAAACTGAGGCAGTATTTGTTCTGAAAATGGAGAGGTAGGGTTGGTACGAATATGATAGTGACCTGTTATAGAATGTAATTTTTGCAGATGGAGAAGTAAAAAATATGAATTGGAAAATTGATAATAACTTAATTCATAAAATATATTTGCTATTTTCCATAAGTTTATTGGATGCTAGCAAAATTATTAAATGAAGGGTAGCAACCGGACGACCTCTAGTCTATTGATGACTAGGATAAAACTTTCTCTATAAGAGATTGACAAACGTATGATGGACATAACCAAGAAATAGGTACTTGAAAAATTATGTTTGCAACCTTGCAACTTTTGTTACCGATAAAGCTCTGAAGGTAATATCTAGAATCTTGAGAAGTAATAACAGCAGTATCAATCTTTAGAGAACTTCAATTTCACTTTGTTGAGGATTCACAATTCCTGCAGGTATTGTTTGCGAAAAGCTTAAAATTTGACACGAAAATGAAGTAGGAAAGCCCATATTATGAATGCGGATATAATGAAATATCCGCCGGCACCGTATTTAAAGTTTAAAATTAAAGTAATAATCTAACCTTTCTACTTGATCTTAGTTTAATACGGATATAAATATTCTATGCAAGAGAACTTCTGTTCAATTCTTGGGTAAATAATAGCTGCCATGCATTAATTTTACTGAGGGTCCTACCAATTACTTTCCAAGACAGAGGAGATATCCGTCGGTACAAACAAAAAAAACAAAACAGAAACGTTTTTCTTCGAAATGAAATAAAAAAAGCCTCTAAAATTCGAAAATAACTCATCTACGTCCTTTCTTTTTCATATCGATCATTTACATGTAGGGACTTACTACATCAAAGTAAAATTGCCATGCACATTAATATTTGAATAATTTCTTCACATAACTTAATGTCTTGTTGTTTAGTCCCTACTTCAAATATAAAAGTTTAATCAAGAATTTATTGTCATCATGGATATAATACGCCATTTCCGAAAAGTTTGCAAAGCATAGAATGTACGTCGGTGGGATGATTACATAATAATATGAAATTTTGAGACCGATCTCACGATTTACTAATATCTTGGCCAAATATACTATAAAGTGGCACAGTGAGGATATAAGATCTTCGATGAGACAAATCACAAAATTACTCCATTTTCTCCAAGATAATCATAGTTAGAGCTCCTCTCTTCTAAATATTTGCAATTTATAATGTACCCAAGATATTTCTCCACATGGAAGGAATTGCCTTTTGCGAAGTAAGAAAATTTATAGAACCATACATATATTATTTCCTATTACGGAAATACCAAAAGTCATATTAGGAAAAATCCGGTGTTTTTCCCTTTTATTGTTAAAAAATTTCAGTTTTGCCAAATTAGTCTTGTGTCAGTTTTTTTTTTCACATAAATTTTAATGAGAAAAATATTGTGACTTATGCTACTAGTAAAAGATAAACTTTGCACTGAAAAAGAAAAAAGGAGATTGATTAAGAAATTTTTTGGAAGCTCTTAGAAGAAAGGTTTTTAGTTCAGGAACTACTAAGAAGAAGTAAATACACTATCTTAAAGAGGTGTGAATTAATTTTTATTATTATTGTAACTATTATATGATGGATAATCAGAATGAAACTTTTATTCCAAAGAATAAGAGTTTCAAATTGAGGGAACATCAACATGATAAATATTTTAGTCCTTACTCGAACTCATTAAATCGAAGACCAAAAAGTCAACTAAGATTAAATTCAATATCACGCAATGGAAGTCATTGTAACACGGGCACTTTCAACAGTGAATCCAATTTCAAAGAACTCTTAAATGAAAAGGATCGAAAAATTGAAGGACTTGAAAAAGAAATACAAAAGGCAAAAAATTCGCATTATCATCTAACTAATGATGATATTAAAGGTAAACGCGGTTACATAAGTAGGTATCCAGACAGGAGACCACAAAGTTCCGTGAAATTTATGATGGATAACCAAATTGTTCCAAATAATCTTTCACCACAAAGATTACATCTCCAGGAGAGTAGAGGAAACAATCAAGATTTAGTAAATTTTTCACCAAATGGAAAGTCAAGAACGGACTCAACTAGAACAGAATCATCTTCAAAGACTTCAATAAATTCAGCAGAAGTTCAAATAAATAACATTTTTTTCAAAACGGTTATTATACCTTTCCTTCAAAAAATAATTAAACAATTTTCATCTAGTTTAGTCTTCAAACAAAGTACACAGCAATTAAATCAAAAATTCGGTGAAATGTTGAAGTTTGAATGTGAAGATTATAAAAAATTTGATTTGTTAAGCGACATTCTCAAAAGTCTGTCGTATTTAAACATGCAACATATCGCCTTAGTAAATAAAGATATTCAATATGAAAGAGCATCACAAGAAATGACTTATTTATATGATAAATCTGGTAACCAAAATACACAAGCAAGATCTTATAGGAGTGACCATATCCACAACATGAATGCACAGGAGCTATCCGGTAACACGTTTGATAGACCATTCTCTATATCTGAATCTGTAGAATATAGTCCATATATCAATGCTCATACCCAATTGGATCCTCCAAAAATAGTCCAAGAGTCCAGGGGAATTCCTGGATCATGTAATTTTAAATACGAGTATCCGTACAAGAATCAAATAAGGATTGATTATTCAAATAATAACGACAGTATGAATATTCCAGGACCAACGAAGAACACCATAAATCTTTCTAAGAGAGATAAACAAATGAATCCAACTATTTTACCAGGCGGAGATATCCCAAATAACAGTCGTCCACTAACTGGTAGGCATGGTGGGTTTTCAAACAAAACTTATAAATTTATTCAACCTTCTAGAAATATCATCAATAATATAGATATGAAATATAACTCTCACCAGCCAAGTTTTGAATTTCAGGATAGCTACAAAGAAAATAGATGATATTTACAAAACAGAAAAAACACCAAATTTGTGTCCCTCTAAAATAAATATTCCTAAATAATAATATTCAACTTTATAAAAACAATTAATAAAAATAATATCATATAGTCTTACGATAATTACTGACGCCATTTCCTAATTGCTTACAAAATTTGTTTTGTCCGTCATTTCCCGATTAGGAGAGGCCTTCCTTGGCGGAAGAGGAAGAACGAGCCATCGACTCAAAATTGCGCTCTTTGCTCTTTGAATTCACGAAAAATTTGGCGTTCTTTCTGAATTGCAAAGAGACGCGCGAATCGATATTTTCTACTGAAAATAATTCAAAAAAAGAGCAGAGATCATTTGATACCTGGACAACTTGATGGTTTCTGTCAATGACAATATAACAAGCGACCAACTGTACGTATATATAATTGTTTGAACAATATTGGTAGGCGTATTGGTTTATTTTGGAATAACTTTGGAATATATATAGAGACGTATATATACGTGACATAATAACAAATTAGAAAGAAGAATTAATATAAGAAACGTCTCGAAAAAAGAAAAACACTATAGTCTGAACAAGGTCAAAAATGGGCGAGCATTCTATAACATCAAAAAGATCGGGAACTAGTATATTATCATTCTTTAAAAATTCTAAAACTTTACCAATAAAGTCCGGCAAGACTACCAAATTTCATTCACAAAAAAAAGATCAACCTGACGACCTCATTATTCTTGACAAAGATGATATCGAGGAAACTAATACAGAGAACAATATAATTGAAAGCAAACCAATTAATGTAGATAAAAAGGTTGAAACCTCAAATACTGGTGATAATGTCAAAGAAAGCATCATTTTAGATGAGGATATAGAAGATGTTCCAAAGGATTCGACGGTTGATTCCAATGATATGGATATCAATGTAGGTGAAGGTGCAATTGAATCTAATGAATCAGACAAAACTACAAAGATGACATCGGGTGACTCTACTAAAGCAGAATTTACGACGAATGATTCAATAACCGAATCCAAGGAATTAGAAAAACCTGTCAAGGAGTCCATAGTTACAAGTGATAAATCTGATGATACTGTTATCTCAGATTCTACTTCGAACTCAAGTCCCAACAAAATAAAAAAGGGTGGATCGAAACAATCAGAAAAAAAGAAGAATAAGAATAAAGAGAAATCGTTAATAAAGAAACAAAAAGATGAAGAAAAATTGAAATTGAAACAAGAACGTGAACAAGAAAGACTACGACTTAAAGAACAACGTGAAGAAGAAAAACGTAAAAAAGATGCCGAAAAACAAAAAGCAAAAGAACAACGTGATGAGGAGAAACGTAAGAGAGATGAAGCAAAACTAAAAGCCAAACAAGAAAGGGAACTGGAAAAAGCAAAGAAGGAAGAAGAAAAAAATAAAAAGGAGGAACAAAAACGGAAGGAAGAAGAAGCAAAGGAAAGATCTCAAACCCGTATCGCAAGTTTCTTCAAAAAAGTTAGCGACAAGGGGAAACAAGAAAGAACTAAATCTGATTACGAATCTTCATTCTTACCATTTTATACTCGTGAGGGTGTAATTACACCTGTAACTTCACTCTTTTCAAAAGATGAATTGAAACAAAAAATGAATGAGATGGATAAGATGCTTAGAAACTCGAACTATCATGAAAATACTGAGGAAACCAAATCGTGGCTATCATCTAGATACAAAGCTAGAAACAAGGGTGTTACTTATAAAGCTGTAACACTTTTACAACAAATGACCGCTAAAGATAAAAGTGACGAAGAATTGCAGACTCTATTATCCTTGGTTCCTCAAAAATATATCAAATTCTATGAGAATGTTAGACCGCCATATATTGGAACATATTCTAAGGAAACAAAATTACCAATTGACAATCCGTTCTCTACAGAAGGCACCGATTATAACTATGCATACGATTCAGACCTAGAGTGGACGAATGAGGAAGAAGATGCCGATGGAGCTGGAGTTGATAATTTAGAGAGTGGAGAAGAGGATGAAGAGGATGAAGATGAGGATGATGGAAGTGAAAATGAATTTGATGGATTCTTGGATAACGAGGAATCCAATAATGGAGGAAACGGGAGGAAAAAATTTATAGGTCCATTAATTCCGACTGTACTTCTTCGTTCTGATGTTGATACATACGATGCAGATGATAAGCAATATTTCCATATGACAGCTGCTGAATCGTTAGTTTCAGAAGTTCCATTACCAATTGATCCACACCAGAAGATACGAACCAGCGGTGCGACAAGAAATTCTACAGACACTTCTCCCACAAAGAGATCACTAGATGATGCCGGTGGTAATATGATGAACAACAAAGAAAGTCCAGAAAAAAAGAAAGCTAAAACATTAATCACCGATCCTAAGGATCTTTTGAAATTGTTTGACGAGATTCAGGATAGTACCTTTTCTTTAGGCACTGTAACAGAGATATCACAAAAAAGTTTGCCAAATTATAATAAACAGATTATCAAGAATACAGTTAAAGAATATGCCATTAGGGGTTCTGGTAAAGGTGATACGCCACGTAAATGGCAAATCAAGGATATTCCACACTGGGAACAACTACGTGACAGTGTATGAGAAAGGTAGGAATAAAGAAATAACAAATCAGGTGCTATCAACCCTAGATAGCAACGGTAGAATGAAATGGATGTTACAGTAGGTTGCATATCATATGTAATGATCACCCTTAAAATTGATTATAAACTCATTTATATAATATTCCCATTTATAGAACTATACACACATGTGCATAGCAAGCCATGTAACCATTTTAAAAATGCCAATCAAGTCATCTATTTGTCTTGTTTCTAACGGTATTACTCTTGCATCAAGCGACATTACCCGCAGAAGCAATAAATTTCCATTATATTTCCTTATTAGGAAATGTAATTATTTATTTCGCAGTCTCGAAAAGTGAAAAAAAAATTCGCGATGCAGGATGCATAATGAAAAAAGAACACACGATAATATGCTTTCCAGATTTGTTCATGTAAGTTTACGTTTAGTTCGATTTTTTTTGTCAAGAGTCACATTAAATTTAGTTAACAGTTTAAAACAAGCTATAACAGACTGGTTTTTGGTTTATTGTTCGTTTCTGATATACTATAAACAGCTCAAGACTAATCAATAAAAAAACGACTACAACTACAAGTTATAATGTCAGACCATCCTAGTTCACCTGGAGACACCCAACCGGACTCTGCCCCACCTCCTCAATCTTCCCCTGCTAGATTATTTTATGGCTCCTCTTCATCCCAAAGTGATACATTTGAAACCAACTCTGCAGCTAGAGGTGTAGGCAGTAGTCAAAATAACCGTTACGGTTCTTCACCTTTCAATTATCCCTCTTCATCTCAAAACCATACTTCCGATATCCAAGGTAGTTCAGCGAGACAGAATTTACATTCTGCAGCTACCCCAAGCGCAAACAGATTTTCTAGTATTCGTAGTGATACTTCAGCAAGCGGCTCTAATTTATCATCCAGCTTCAGAAGAAGAAGAAATGATGTTCAGGGTTCAGATTTTTCTTCACCAAGAAGATTCTACTCTGGTTTACAAAACTCCCAACAACATAGTTCCAGTTCAGATGCTCCATCCGAGACTAATGAACCAACAAGGATCATTTGGGGTACGAATGTTAGTATTCAAGAATGTGCAACTAATTTCCGTAACTTCTTGATGTCATTCAAATACAAGTACCGTAAGGAATTAGACCAACGTGAGGACTTGATCGATACAACTTCAGATGAGGATCTTTATTATGTTAATCATCTAAACGAGATGAGAGAATTAGGTACAACCAATTTGAATTTAGATGCGAGAAACCTTTTATCCTATAAACCAACAGAGAGATTATACCACCAGCTATTAAATTATCCACAGGAAGTAATTTCTATTATGGATCAAACCATTAAGGATTGTATGGTTTCCCTAGTTGTTGATAACCATCTTGATTTCAACCTAGATGATATTGAAACAAAGTTCTATAAAGTTAGACCATATAACGTCGAAACAAAAAGAGGTATGCGTGAATTAAATCCAAATGATATCGATAAATTGATTAGTTTGAAGGGTTTAGTTTTAAGAGCCACACCAGTCATTCCAGATATGAAGGTTGCCTTCTTTAAATGTAACGTTTGTGATCACACAATGGCGGTAGAAATTGATAGAGGTATTATTCAAGAACCAGCCAGATGTGAACGTATCGATTGTAATGAACCAAATTCTATGTCTTTGATTCACAACAGATGTTCATTTGCCGATAAACAAGTCATTAAATTACAAGAAACTCCAGATTTAGTTCCGGATGGGCAAACACCCCACTCTGTCTCATTATGTGTATATGATGAATTAGTCGATTCATGTAGAGCAGGTGACAGAATTGAAGTTACTGGTACATTTAGATCCATCCCTATCAGAGCCAATTCAAAACAAAGAATATTAAAAGCCTTATACAAGACTTATATCGATGTTGTCCATGTCAAAAAGGTATCTGATAAGAGATTAGATGTTGATACATCTACCGTTGAACAAGAACTTCTACAAAACAAACTAAACCACGGTGAGGTCGAATTAACTAGAAATTTGACAGACGAGGACATCGCAAAGATTCATTCCGTTGCTCAAAGAGAAGATTTATATAACTTACTTTCCAGATCGATCTCCCCAAGTATTTTCGAGTTAGATGATGTCAAGAAAGGTATTTTGTTGCAATTATTTGGTGGTACGAATAAACATTTCAATAAAGGTGGCCGTTACAGAGGTGATATTAATATTCTATTATGTGGTGATCCATCTACTGCCAAATCTCAAATCTTACAATATGTTCACAAGATTGCTCCTCGTGGTGTGTACACATCAGGTAAAGGTTCTTCCGCAGTCGGTTTGACTGCTTATATCACCAGGGATGTTGATACTAATCAACTAGTCTTAGAGAGTGGTGCTTTAGTTCTGTCTGATGGTGGTATTTGTTGTATCGATGAATTCGATAAGATGAGTGATTCTACGAGATCTGTTCTTCATGAAGTTATGGAACAACAAACAATTTCTGTGGCCAAAGCTGGTATCATTACCACATTAAATGCCAGAACATCCATTCTTGCGAGTGCTAACCCAATCGGTTCTCGTTATAACCCAAACCTTCCAGTGACAGAAAATATCGATTTACCTCCACCATTGTTATCAAGATTTGATTTGGTTTATTTAGTCCTAGATAAAGTTGATGAAACAAATGATAGAGAATTAGCTAACCATTTAACTGCCTTATATTTGGAAGATAAGCCACAACATGTATCTCAAGATGATATCTTGCCTGTTGAATTCCTAACAATGTATATCAACTATGCCAAGGAACATATCCACCCAGTAATCACCAATACGGCCAAGACTGAATTAGTTAGAGCATACGTCGGTATGAGAAAGATGGGTGACGACTCCAGATCCGATGAAAAGAGAATCACGGCTACTACCAGACAATTGGAAAGTATGATTCGTCTATCAGAGGCGCATGCAAAGATGAGATTATCGGAGACCGTTGAATTGGAAGATGTCCAAGAAGCGGTTAGATTAATTAGATCGGCTATCAAGGATTATGCAACCGATCCAAAGACTGGTAAGATTGATATGAATTTAGTTCAAACAGGTAAATCCGTTATTCAGAGAAAATTACAAGAAGATCTAACAAGAGAAGTTATCAACATCTTAAAGGAACATACTTCAGATTCCATGAGTTTCAATGAGTTAAATAAACAAGTAAATGAACATTCACAAGATAGGGTCGATTCCTCAGATATATCTGAAGTGCTCGCAAGATTAATCCAAGAAGATAAAATTATCGTTATCGGTGAAGGTGTAAGAAGGTCTATCCGTCTGAATGGCCACGTATGAGAGGTGGAAAACGCTGGATGCATAGGATGTGGGGATGTATATATTTGATAAAAATTTATTAAAAAGAAGTGTTATGTAGAATTTTATACCTATGCGTATGCTTTGGTAACAAAATATGTATATTGAACCCAATTTGTAATTATATTAATATTATTGTAATTTTGTTTATTCAATATATGTCGATACTTGTACTTAAACTACATTTCTTCTATCAGACCCAGTCGCCTGACCACTTCTTATATGGTATTGGCTCATTACCACCGTGTAATACCTCATTCTGATTGGCTGATCAGGTCTTTTTTTCCTTCTCGGCCTTTCAGAAATGCAAAATTCGTCAGCCTTCAAAACGGAGAAATCTCTTGAAGAGCTTTTTGTCGCATACTTAATGCTAACAAATTGCAGAAAAGTTTCAGACAATTTGCAGGGTCTTCAATTATTAGAGATTGCCTCAAACGTTATTTATATTTTGAGAATTGAGCAAAACTTTTCATATATTCCATACATTTTATTTACTAACCTGGTTAAATCAAATTGTAGAAAGTCGTAGATTATATAGAAAAGAACACCCTGAAATTCCACAAAAGTGAAATCAACTTTATACATCAAATAGAGACAATTAAAGCAAAATGTTAGCAAGAATTCAAACTGTAGGAACTAGTTTAATAACCAAGACTACATCTTTAGTTACAAAGACTGTTGAAAAGACAGTGTACTGCGGTAAAGTTACTGGTGAACTATCAAAACAAATATACAAATCTGAAAAGTTACAACCACCTAACTTAGATGAATTCAAATCTGTTTACAAAAGTTTATACACCAACTCTCTAAGGTATATTAAAACCCCAGAACAAGCTGTAAACTGTTTGAAAGCTGCAGGTAAGAATGACCTTTTGAAATACGGTGCTATCGGTATCCAATTACTTGGTTTCTACTCTGTTGGTGAAGTCATTGGTAGAAGAAAGTTAGTAGGTTACAATAACTATGCTGTCAAGGAAGCTCATCATTAGATTTACAGATTTGTATTTAGTCCCTTCTTTTTACTCTAATTTATTCACTAAAACTACCCTTCATCATACATAACCCTTAGATATTTATATATATATTCGAGATTATATAACTTGTTACATATCACAGATACTAGTATTCTTTATTAATTTTATACTCATTTACAATATATTTATATTGTATTAAAAATATTACTTATTCTATAGAATAACTTTTCTTATATGCAATTTAAAAACAAAACACACACATACATTGAATTTCGAATCTTTACGAACGTGCATTGTTTTCGGAATAATTTTTCAGTATGTGGTAGATATGTCCTTTACGTCTTGATGGAGAATAGCTATTCTTTGTGCAATATCCATGAATAAATTAAATTCCTCAATGACTGTATTAATAATGGTGTGTAGACCTGATTTCAATGATACAAAATCGTTAAATTCCATACTGTTTTTGACACCGTTGTTCCCATTAATAGATGTTGGATCAGAACTTCCCGTGACTTCATTATTTATACCATTGATTGTATTTTCAATATCCGATAAGACTCTTGAATATTCATCTAGTTTTGAATGATATACTTGAATTCTATGTTGGAAAAACTTGTCTAATTCCAATGAGGAAACTTTACTACCTGGAGTCAATAATTGTTGTAACAATATCGAGAAAGTTTGTGAATCTGCGATATCTTGATCAGTTAGATCTTTTATGGATAAAATCTTCTTTAGGTCTTGAGCTAATAATTGGTTTGTCTGCGATTGTGTTTTTAACAAATATTGTATATCACGAGGTACAGAATCTATTAATTCAATGTGTTCAGAATCCTCTGACTTCAAATTCTGCGATATTTGCACTTGTCTTTGTATATGTTGATCCAATTGTTCAATTTCCATTTTCAGCTGTGGTGGAAGATCAGATATCCTTGTCATTGGGTTGACAGGTAATTGCGATATTTGTTGTAATGCTGACATTTGTTGCTGTTGCTGTAATTGTTCTTGGTTACCAAATAAACCACCTCCTGTAGTGGTTGAAACATTATTGTTTCCGAATAAACCACCAGTTGTTTGGGCACCTGCAGGTTTGGCACCAAATAAACCGCCACCCGCTGTAGTGTTATTGCCGAATAATCCTCCTGTGGCTGTAGCTGGTTTAGAACCAAATAAACCACCTCCTGTAGTTGTATTGCTACCAAACAATCCTCCTGTAGTTGCAGCCGGCTTAGCACCAAATAAACCACCTGTAGTACCTGGTGCGGTAGCTGTGTTATTATTGTTACCAAATAAACCTCCACTAGTAGCAGTGGCATTGTTGTTATTATTACCAAAGAGGCCACCGGTAGTCGGTTGAGTACCAGCAGGTTTAGCTCCGAACATACCACCGGTAGCACCTGCACCAATTGCATTATTATTATTATTGTTAGAACCAAACATACCTCCTGTGGCTCCTGGTGCTATATTATTGTTATTATTACCAAATAAACCACCTCCACCTATTGTGTTAGTATTTGTCGTGTTACCTAAAGGTTTATTACCAAATAAACCACCGGTCCCTGCTGCTGTATTACCTGGAGCACCTGCGTTATTATTTTGTCCAAAGCTAAAACCTGTATTACCAGTATTGGTAGCGGCGTTATTGTTAGCCTGATTATTTTGATTCATACCGAATAAGGATCCAGTAGAGGATGGCTTCCCTAAATTAAACATTATGCGATTTTATTAAATTATATCTGTAATTAACTATATTTATCTACCCTTTTCTTATCTAGAACACACACTTTTCTCGATCAAAAGTAATGAGACTTACAATTACAAAACCAAAAAGACCCACAAATTTCTTATCCTGAGTGATTCCAATCAATTGACACTCTATCGACTTCACTTGAATCCTCGTTTCTGCTAACCGGGCCTCCAGTGTCATCGAAGTTGATCCATCATCTTTGTCCTTTGTTGTTATTCCAAAATTTTTCAATTTTTACGTTGTTACATCGTGAACCCACGCCCTCGTACGTCGCGATGTATTTACTTTTTTTTTTGCGGGCATGTAAGGGTAACCACCAACATATTCAAAGAGACGTCGACAGTTGAAAAATTCGGTTGTCTCTGAACAGTTGGGCGGGAAGGGGAACAACTGGGAAAGGGAGAGGTGGCAACAACAACAATGAACAACTGACAACAATGAACAATCGATGTTGAGCTGGAAGGTTATATACTCATGGGAAGAAGGAATCTTTCAATTGTGTTTATAAGACACTTAGTAAAATATACAACAAGTTAAGAAGCTCTACAAGAAGATAGGATAATATATACACTCCATTGACTGTGTTAATAGAATACCTAGAGGTGAAAGAAAAGAAGTGTAAATTCATTGATAATTATCATTTACTTTATTTCCCCCTTTTTTATACTATAAAGTTTTGAACAAAAGCGTTGTTTCATATTTTTGTATGTATTATTATTATTTTTGTTTGTTCAATTGAAAAGAGCTGTTGTTACTATCATATATCATAATAACATAACATGGGTATTCCGAAGTTCTTCAGGTATATCTCTGAGAGATGGCCTATGATTTCACAATTGATTGAAGGGAACGATATTCCTGAATTCGATAATTTATATCTAGATATGAATTCTATTTTACATAATTGTACACACGGTAATGATGATGATATTACTAAAAGAATGACCGAGGAAGAAGTCTTTGCTAAGATATTTTCATACGTTGATCATCTGTTTCAAACTATAAAACCACAAAAAGTTTTCTATATGGCTATTGATGGTGTTGCTCCTCGTGCAAAAATGAATCAACAGAGATCTCGTAGATTTAGAACAGCCATGGATGCTGAACATGCTTTACAGAAAGCTATCCGTGATGGGGAACCAATACCTAGCGGAGAACCATTTGATTCCAATTGTATTACACCAGGTACCGAATTCATGGCTAAATTGACTAGAAATTTGAAATATTACGTCCATGATAAAGTTACTAATGATTCCAGATGGAGAAATGTTGAAATTATATTCTCAGGCCATGAAGTCCCTGGTGAAGGTGAACATAAAATTATGGATTTTATCAGAAAATTAAGAGCTCAAGATGGGTTTGATAATAATACCAGACATTGTATATATGGTTTAGATGCGGATTTAATTATGTTGTCACTATCTGCTCATGCTCCACATTTTGCTTTATTAAGAGAAGAAGTTACATTTGGAAGAAGAAGTAAACAACAAACATCATTAGAGACTCAAAATTTCTATCTATTACACATATCTTTATTAAGAGAATACTTAGAATTAGAATTTAATGAAATTTCTGATGATTTGAAATTCAAATATGATTTTGAAAGAATTTTAGATGATTTTATTCTTATTATGTTCGTCATTGGTAATGATTTCTTACCTAATTTACCTGATCTGCATTTAAATAAAGGTGCATTCCCTGTAATATTGCAAACTTTTAAGGAGGCTTTACTCCATTTAGATGGTTATATTAATGAACATGGTAAGATTAACTTACCAAGATTAAAAATATGGTTAGATTATTTATCTCAGTTTGAATTAATGAATTTCGAAAGAAAGGATATCGATGTTGAATGGTTTAATCAACAGTTAGAAAACATTTCTTTGGAAGGTGAAAGAAAGAGAGCTCGTATGGGCAAAAAATTGTTATTGAAGCAACAAAAGAAAATCGTTGGTTTCGTTAAACCTTGGATTCTAAAGATTGTTAACGAGAATTATCCATCTGATATTGCAGATGAAAAGATACCAACCATCGAATTATCTGATGAAAATATTGTTGAAAATTTACCTTTCTTAAAAGAATTTGCACATGATTTGGGTCTATTTGTTGTTCACTCCAAATCTATGGATAAATATTATTTGAAACTTGATGTCGATGGTATAAATCCAAATGAAACTGAAGATGAAAAGAATGAACGTATCAGCGGTATAAGAAAGACAATTAGAAGATATCAACAAGCTATCTTAGTCGAAGATACTGAAGAGTTAGATAGAGAACAAAGTTTATATAACGATAGATTTGAAGACTGGAAAGAAAGCTATTATAATGATAAATTTGGTTTCAATTTTGCAAAGAAAGGCAAAAAACATTCTAAAGCTAAGACCGGACCTGTTGATGAAGATGCTTTAGAAAAGGATCAAAACACCACTAATGATGCTGCCGTAACAACCGAATCAAAGGAAAATGAGAACCAAAACGGCAAACTAACCGAACTCGAGGAAAGTACAAGAATTGACGAAGGTAATGAAGATGTTATAACCCTAACTAAGAATTACGTTGAAGGTCTCCAATGGGTGTTGTATTATTATTATCGTGGATGTCCATCCTGGGGATGGTATTACCATTATCACTACGCACCAAGAATTTCTGATTTAGCTAAAGGTATTGACCAGGTTATCAAATTCGATTTAGGTCACCCGTTCACTCCGTTCCAACAATTAATGGCAGTCTTACCAGAAAGATCTAAATCTTTATTACCAATAGCCCTAAGACCATTAATGTACGATCCAAAGTCTCCAATTCTTGATTTCTATCCAGCTGAAGTCGAGTTAGATAAAAATGGGAAGACTGCAGACTGGGAAGCTGTTGTCAAGATATCATTTGTTGATGAGAAGAGATTAGTCGTTGCTATGGAACCATATTTAACTAAATTAACTCCAGAAGAAAAAATGAGAAATAGTTTCGGTAAAGAATTAATTTTTACATTTAATCCTCAAATCGATCAAGTTTATAAGAGTCCTTTAACTGGTATATTTGGTGACATTGAACATAATCAATGTGTCGAAAGAGAATATCAAGGTTATTCGATGGATGGACTTGAGTACAAGTATGGTTTATTACCTGATGCAAGATCAGGATCCGAGTTATTAGCAGGTTTCCCAACTTTAGCTACTATCCCATATAAGAATAAACTAGAATATAATGAAAGTCTTATTTTCCAACAACCATCGAAACAACAGTCTATGTGTATTTACATTGAAGATATTTACCAAGAAAACAACTTAACTATTGAAGAATTGGCAAAGAGATATTTGAACAAGGTTATATATACAAGATGGCCATACTTAAGAGAATCCAAACTGCTATCTATTACTACCGGTAAGAAAATTATTGAATTTAAGGAAAATATTGATGCAGCCGGTAAGCACCACTTTAAGATTATCGAAAGATCATGTGATGGTCACGAACAAAGAGACTTTGAATCGTCAAAGAAATCCATAATGAGAAATTACAAGAAAAAGAATGCCGTGATATTAGATGATATTAGAGCAGTTATTAACGTTCTTCCTGTTACTGGTTTGTTAAGAGACGAAGAAGGTGCATACGTTAAAACGTTCAGTGACATCCCTGAAACATTCCCATTGCAATTAATGGTTGAAACAATTACAAACAAGGATGAAAGATTTGTTGAAAGACCACCGAAACCAATTAATGTCGAATTCCCAATTGGTTCCCATGTTATCTTCCTAGGTGATTACGCTTACGGTGGTGAAACCACTATTGATGATTACTCGAGTGAAAGAAGATTAAAGATTACCGTCAAGAAGAGATTTGTTCAAGCCGAACCTACAATTGGTAAGGAAAGAGTTAAACAAGACAATGCATTAGTCCAATATGTCCCATCTTACATCGTTTCTAAGAAGTTAAACATTAACAGATTATTCCTATCCAGAATCACTTCAAAGTTCTTGATTGCTGACATTGATGGTAAGCGTGTTGATGTCGGTATTCCTGTGAAGTTTGAATCTCAACACAAGAAAGTTTTAGGCTACGCTAGAAGAAATACCAGAGGTTGGGAATATTCTACAATTACTATGAATTTGTTAAGAGAGTATAAAATAAGATTCCCTGACTTTTTTGCAAGAATTGAAAAGGCCGGCAATGATATTCCAAGTATCGATAAATTATACCCCGAAATGCCAATGAAAGAAAGTGTTAAAATCTTAGACCAAATAAAGACATGGTTGAAACATGTTACTGAGAATTTTGTAACCGTTTCTTTAGAGAGCGACTCCTTAACGAAAGCTTCCATTGCAGAAGTTGAAAATTACATTATTGCCAATGCCGCTGCTATTGAACAACAAAGTGAAACTAAGCAATTAGCAAAGGTTCCTCGCGATGCTGTTTTAAACCCAAGAGAATCACTAACATTATTACGTTCCCAAAGATTTAGTCTAGGTGACAGAGTCATCTATGTCCAGGATTCTGGTAAGGTGCCTTTGTTCTCCAGAGGTACTGTTGTCGGTTACACCACATTAGGCGCTAGCTTATCCGTTCAAGTACTTTTTGATCATGAAATTGTCGCTGGTAATACTTTTGGTGGTAGATTGAGAACTAAGAGAGGTATTGGTTTGGATTCCTCTTTCTTGTTGAATATCACTGATAGACAATTTATTTATCATTCCAAGGCTTCTAAGAAGCACACCACAACTTCTTCCAAGCAAACAAAATTGAGCAAGGAGGAAGTAATGAGAAGAAAACAAGCTATTCATCAAAAGAAGGAAATGGAATCGGCAACTTTAAGAAAGAAAGCTGCACACGATTTGCTGAATGTTATTCAAAAGAAAGAACAATTATCTGAAACTGAAAAGAAAGATGAAAAGCTATCTGCCAAGAGTGAAGCAAACAAACTTGAATCGTTAGAAACAAAACCCGCCACTGAATCTGGAAAAGGTCATAATGGACAAGCTGTTCCTCTGGCAAACACTCAAGTTGCCAATTCTGTATTCAATGCAGTCCTAAATCAATATGAACCAAATGCACAACCTGTTCCAGTAGGTGCCCCACAAATTGTCAATCATCCATTTGCACATACATTAGATCCAGCTGGCCTACCATACCACATCGGGAACGAAGGTATGCCACCAATGGGCCCAATGCAAGGTGTTCCTCTAATGGGACCTCACCCAATCCCAATGGGTTTCCCAGTCGGTATGAATGGCCTCCCTCCTATGAATATGCCAATGGGCGTTCCACCTCATGGAAATTTCTCACAACCACCAATGAACCACTCCCAAATGAATGGCCATCCTCCAAAAATGGGTTCCCATAATCAAAAAGGTGGTAAAGGTTTGAAGAAACAACCACTAACTAAGCATGACAACGGCAAAAAGAAGAGTGACAATAAAAATAAAGACAAAGTAGGTGTTAAGAACCATCAAAATAACGGAGACAAAAAACCGAAGAACGATGCTCCTAGAACTCCAGAAAATAACAAGAAACCAGTTAAGCCTACTATTTTGAAAAGAAAGCCTGAAGAAAAAGTCGAATCTCAAGATGCCAATAAATAATAAGGGTCTTTCTTTTATGTAATACAAAATAATACCTTTATTTGATCTCTTTTAGGAACGGATGGTGAATTCCAATATAATGTCCGCATAGACGATATACATACTTATTTGCAGATATATAATTATTTTAAGTATATGACTTTTACTGTTAATGTTACTTATAATATATGTTTAACTAAGTTATTTAAAAACAACAATCCCAACACTCAGTAGTCCTCCTGTGTAGTAAATTTCTCTATCTTTTGCTGTTCAAGCTCTGCTTTCCTCTTAAACCACTTTGCTTCAAAGCCTGTCGATCTATCAACACCATCCCATCTTGTACCAGGAAGAATACCGAATCTGTTTTCCGACGATGCTTTTTCGTATTGTTTTCTACCAAGGAATGAGGTCTTGGATCGATTTTCCCCCACCTTCTCAGAGCTGAATGCCACTGCAGGGTCCGCAAATTCATCATTATTTGAAGCTTCTTGAATGCGATTTCTTAATGAGTTATAATTAAGTCCATTTTTAGTCATATATACCTGTAGGTCACCTTTATTTAGTAACGCTAATTTTTCAAGTCGTATCTTCTCTTTTAGACCTATGTCGGTCTTTTTTTGTGCTAATTGTTCATCTGTTATTCTATGACCCCTCTCATCTCTATGGATTGTTTTATTTTCGACATGAATAACCGCCTTCTTATCTTGAGTCAAAGGATATGTACTGTTGTTCTCATTTTTCCCAGTTTCTGGCAAATTCTGAACCGTATCAGTTATTTCATTTGTAGTAAGATTTTTCCATAAACCTCTTTTGTTATCAGATCCTCTCTCCACCGATGAATCTCGGGAGATATCTCTGATATCTTGCGATATGTATTCTGTGATAGTTGTATTTGGCCTGACCATCTTCTTTTTCCCACTTTCTCTTTTGTTGTCCTTCGACCTCGATTTCTTGCCTGAAGAAGAGCCATACGTTCTAGTCAAATAATCATGCAATGACATTTGCGGTTCCAAATTGATTTGATTAATCCTTAAGTTCTGAAAGCCGATAGTTGATGTTGTTCAATGAATAGTATTCATTATCTTCTTGAGTATTACGTAGCTTTCAGTGTCTATTTCTATCCTTTTTTATTTCTGTTCTGCTTATTTTTCTTTTTTTCAATGCATCGAAGATTATTAACAGGATCGATGTGCTAGGAAACTGTATAATAAATATCGATATAATGACATATGAGGAAGGAAGCAAGTAACTAAAACAGTACTAAAACGCTCATATATGTGTTAGAATACCAATAGGAAGACTGGGAATGACAGAAAATGGTGCTCAGACTGAATTGTTGTCTGATCTGGATGTTCTGCTAACTATGAATATAACAGAGCTTTTGAATGTTCAACAAGATGTCAACAATCTGCTGAGAATACAGTTTAAACAATTAGAAGAAACAAGCTGCAAAACAAAATCGAAGCAGAGAACGAAAGCTAATGCTGGGAAACGACCGCTTAGAGTTAAACAAGGAAGAGAGCTTATACAGGATGAATTCCCTATTGGGGAACCGATTAAGAAACTGAAATTAGCCCAGAATTTTAACCAAAATGATTCCATAGATGACCTGGAGGAAAGTCTACATGATGATACAGAAGACATGATACTTACACAATTTGAACAAAATCCTGCTTCTCAATTGATCAAAACTCCGAGCAACTCACAACATCAAAACACTAGGAGAGATATACATAGTAACTCCAAATTGCTAGTTCTCAGCGATATGACCGAACTGCAAGCAACACAAGAATCTAAAAGTTTCCACATCGAAGACAATGAGAATAGCAACAGAGTATATAGTTCACCACTAAAAGCTCCTAACGATTCGCTTCCAAAGGAGTATGATGACATTAAAAAAAATCTGGCCACATGGAATAACAACATTCTTGATAAAACACATGCGGACGGAAGTTATAACAAGAGATCTATACTTCCTGATCGATTCGAATTGGAAGGTAAAAATCCAAATCACGATCATAAACCACTAAAGAACCACACGTTAATAAAGACTGAGGAAAAACAACCTTCGAATGATCTGAGACAAGAACATATTAAGAATGACAGTAAACGCAAAATAGCCAAGTCTATTAAAATACTAATATTTAATAACAATCCAATTACATTGCGACCCTGGATATTGGAGGATTTTAAACCAAATAAAGATGTCACTGCGGTGAAAAGAGGTAAAAAGAAAGTAGCAGAATTCTACAAGAAAGTAGGAAAACCAATCGATCTTCACGAGGATGATAACTTCATGAATTTACCAAATAATGAAAATACCCTGGATTCGTTCAAGATAGACTTTGATAATTTGAGAAATAGAACCGACTCACCTCCTGGATACGGTAGACTGGACTTTCCAACTACACAGGAAAGAGAGGAAGACAAACTTGCCTCTAAGAGAATACTATATCAAAAAACAAAGCATAGATTTTTAGCATCGGTGAATAACCGTATTCCTCCTCAAGAACGTGAGTTTCTATTTAAAAGGGATGAATTTAATGAAGCAGTAGATAATTCATATTTTAAATGGGAGCGAAATGCCCTTCAGATATATCCTTCCGTATAATCGGTGTAAACTGTACATACCTATACATAAATTGCATTAACAAGTACTGTGTAGTATTAGTGAAAATATAATAGATACATTTTCAGATAAGTTCTTTCCAGAGAGGACTGTACTGTTCATATGAAGCACATTGATATCTGATAACCATCCAGCTCATCGCCGTTACAGATTGTGAAAAAAAGGCTCTCACACTCAAATGGATCACGACGAACTACTCAGCAACATGGATTATAAACAATATACCTCGATCTATAGAGATTATTGAATTAGATTTATTCAATTAGAGGGGGAGAAGATGCATATTGATGAAATAATTTCCGATATATCACAAATAGCTAGAGACTAGGGGTAACGAAAATTCAGGGAACAAGTGATAAATTTTCTCAGAACAGACGCTAAAGTGATACATAGTGGCAGCACACGATCATATCATACAGTTATAGATGACTAGTCTACCTAGAGCACTTCCAGGGTTTTATTTTGACCCAGAAAAGAAGAAATACTTCCCACTTACCCATCAGAAGAAGACTCAATTTAAGAAACAAAAATTAGATTCAAAATCGGAGGATCAAAATGGGAAATATTGGTCGCACTATGTTAAGAGTTCGTTATGCCTAATTAAAGATATGGAAAATTTCAAATCTGTATACCCAGACGATAAAATATATGAAATAGGGAATCTCATGTCAGTTCGAGAAAATGGCTCTCATAATTTTAACGAATATAATATAAAGGCAATAGACATGACATATGATGGATATGAGAACGAATCAATTCTTACATTGTCGACCAATGCCGGTGATAAGTATTGGAACATTCTAACTGATGGAAGGATACTAGAATATATAAAGGATCACTATCAAGAGCGCTGGACTGCTAGAACATCCACTTATAGTCTGTATGATCCCGAAAATTTCTTATTTAATCCAAGATTCGAGAAATTCGAATTATTAAAATTCAATGTTAATAATGATAAGATTTATATTCATTGTAAAGTGAAACAGAAAAGAATTACTAATCATAACATTAATCAACAAAACCACAATGACAGCATTCATGTCTTCAGATCATTTACTATACCAGAAAGCAAGCAAAATAATTACATACCCTCTGTCGATTCAAAATGCCATATACGATTAGACGAAAAGAAATATGAAAAGATATACGATTCGGTGACGACTAATTACGGGCCTATAATTACACATAAGAGAAAACTTACAATATTGAATTGGGAAAATTCTAATAAGAAAACTGTGATTAACGTTACTAAAACATCTGAGATCACTAGTTTAGCAATATACGAGGAAGATAATTTATGTCAAAATATATTCTGTGGAACTAGAAATGGATATATTTACAATGTTCCTGTGCGGAGTACACCCAGAAGTATGAAACCCGATTTAAAATTACGAAAGTGTTACAAGAATTTATTTGGAATTGTGTCTGTGGTATCCTTAATATCACTTACTGACAATAAGCTGCTTGTGTCTGGAATAAAACATGGATTAGACAATCAATATCTATTTATCATTGATACACTAGAATTAGAATCGGATGATCATCTAAGCGTTGCCGTTCCAACAGTTCTAATTACAAGATTTAAAAATGCCACCAGGGCGACAGAATTTCTAACTGTATCAGAAGATGGGAAATACATATGTTATGGGAAAGAGAAAGACTTCGAAATATTTTCATTGGAGTATACTACATATGAAGAAAAGAAGAATATTTGTCGATGTCGACCTTATGCATCATTTAAAGACTTCACGAAGAACTATCCACAGAATGAACTAAGAGATTTTCAGTTATCGAATCTATCCTTTGCTAATGGTAGACCGCTCTATGACAGTGATTTCATCGATAATATAGAAAGATTCTCAGAGTTAAAACTTGAACGACGTACGGAAGATAGTAATGGTAACCTTTATACAGGTTACAGAAAAATACCTGTGTTAACTCTGTCGTTCACACTTACATCAAACCGGATAACGGATTATCGAATACCAGTGAATAAAATGTTCAGCACATATGTACTTTGAAGAAATAATCCTGTGGAGTTTTAGTTTATTAACTTTCAGTTATATAAGTATATATACAAATATATTAAAATGAATTTCTTTTTAAAAAAAAATAATTAATAGAGAAAGGAGTACTATTCCAATTTAGCCTTTATTTGAAGTTATGGACTGGATAGTGATCGTGAAAAAAAAAATAATAGTAGAATACAATAGGACTAACTGAGAAAAAATATATGAAATTTATAAGATATGATAGATAGAAATAGTTTTTATTTTTTATTTTTTTTAGATTTTTTAACGATAATAAACGTTGAATGAAATGAATGAATGAATAATGAATGAATGAATGAAGTTGGTCAAAATAAAATTTGAAATGAAAAGAATAAGTATATCAATAAAACTTGTATGCAAAAATATGTGTGTGTGAATGAATGAATGGTTTTAATATGAATATAATGAAATAAAATGAAACGGGTATAAATACAGTGTGTGTTAAAAGTGTTTTTTTATAATTTTTAATTTTGTTAAATGGAAAGGGGAAGCTAAAAAGACGGTTATCAAATAAAATTTCTATATGGTGTCCTAAGATGTAGATGTAGTCATGTTAAAAAAATGGTAATAGTAATAATATAATTTTTGAAAGGAAGTTAGGAAAAAGAAAGACAAATCGTGAAAACTGTTCAACAATTTTTCGTACCCCTAATCTGGGTTTGTTCTTCGAATAAAAAAAAGGTGCCTGCATAGGTCTGGATGTAGTTTAAGTTTATCATATTTTATTGAATCAGAATACAGAGTCATGGACTTTTGAGGTCAACTAATAGTAACCGAATGAATTAACAAGATTATCAGACCCATCCAAATTAGGAGGATAATTCATAGAATCAAAATACGTACCATTTTGATATTTGTGTGGATATACTTGTGATGGCATAGTATTTTGTAGAGTGTTACTAGTATTAGAATTACTCATTGGATTGAAATTTTGATTTGGGAATGGATTACTAACAATTCTTTGTTGTGGCTGTAAAGGCATATTTTTGAAATCATTGAGATTACCACCTACATTATTTCTATCAGTTGAATTATTGTATGCAATGTTGATGTTGTTCATTAATGTTTGTGGTGCAGTCATAAAATTATTAGATGGATTTGCACTATTTAAAGTAGTACTACTTGTTGAACTATAACCATTATTTTGTAAAATATTACTTGAACTACTACTTGTACTAACGTTTCTATTATTAGTAGTCAAACTCTTATTGTTATTACTTGCTGTTGTAGCCAAATCATTCATAAAGAATAATGGTTGAGAAGTCATACCTGGATTTAAAGTCAAATTAGCCAAAGGTTTAGTCAAATCAAAATCATCAGTAAAATTCAACCCATTTTGTGTAGATAATCCAGAACTTGCTGGAGTCGCGGTATTAGCAGAATGTGTCATCATATTTTGATCACTTATTGGGTCCATTTGTTGAGGTTGATTAATACTTAGAGGTGATGAATTTTGAGAGTTGAATATAGTGGCAATAGAGGTTTGAATTGCACCCAATTGTTGCTGTTGCTGTTGTTGAGATTGCAGTGGACTAAAAGTTGAATTGATTGATAAAACGTTACTACTGTTTCTTCTATGATAAGCATTAGCAGGCAAAGAAACATGACGTTGATGTTGTTTTCTTGAGATGTTATCATTACCTGTTGTAACAGATGCAATGTCATTAGATCCCATTAAACTGAAGTAGTTATTGAAGGACGAGTTTGAAGTAGTATCATTAAAATAAATACCACATAATTCGGAATAACCTTTAACTTTTAATTTAATCTTTTTAGCATAAGAAGTTGTCTTGATACTTGGTAAAAGATCCTTAGTTAAACGAATCAATGTATCGACTTTAGTTGTGAAATCATGAGAGAAATTTAAAAATTTTGGATTATTATTCAAAATATAATTATTACCTTTATATTCTAACATAATTGAATAATTTTTCGAATCTAATAACGTTTGTAAAGCATAATTACCGAAATTATCTCTTATCAAAATATTTAATTTGATTGTAAATGTATCAATAATTGTTAATAAGATATTCATTATATTATTCATGATTTCATCTGTCATATTTGGATAAGTTTCACCCTTTACAGCGCCAATAACAACACCAAATAATTTTTTAATAAATTTTTCGATTACATTTGATGAAAATTTTAAACATGATAATTGACATAAATCACCAGATAATTTATTAAATATTTCTACCAATAAATAAAAATCCAATTCTCTAATATCTAATAAGAATTGAATAATATAATTACCAAATTGATCATTAATTAAACCAGGTAGAAATTGAATAATATTAATTGAAATTGTCACAATTTGCTGTAATGTACAAACACTTAATAATTTTTGTAATACACAACAACCATGTTTATGTGTTGAGATGGTAATAATATTATTTTTTTCAATGATTGCACTAATGATGAAATCAAATTTTCTTGACGGGAATTTGAAAATACATTTTTGTATAACATGATTACCATTTAAATCATTAATCAATACAACGATTTGATCAATTGATGTAAATTCAGCAGAGAATCCCTTAACGATCAAATCAATTTGCGATTCATTATCTACTGTATCGATAATTTTCTGTAAAGATCTAGTACCGTATTGATTAATAGAGATTTTGAAAACATGAGGATATATCGAATCAATCAAAATAGTTCTTTGATCTATAGTTAAATATTCACAAAGCTTCTGAATCAAATAATTCCCAAATGGATCCAGGATTAAATTTATAAAATATGGTTTAATTTGATCAAACATCAAATCTCTAACTAAATCAGATTCATCAGTTGAGTTAGATTCTAATTTTTTCTGTAGGAATCTACAACCAAATTGATCAGTAGCTAATTTAACATAATCCAATTCTTCTAAAGGAGTAGAATTAATATCATCGATTGCATTAGAAGATAATAATGTAGTCGAATGATTACCCTTGTTGTTGACATTACCAGAGGAATGATTCTTATGGTTATGTTTAGAAGATGGAATGTTGTTACTACCACTGTTATTATTATACTTGTTACCATTCTTGGATTTATTATATTTATTGTTACCATTATTGTTATATCTCTGTTGATTTGAACGTTTCCCATTTTTATTACTAGATGATGATATATTAGTGTTATGTTTATTATGATTGTTTAATTCTACAATTAATGGTAAATTATTATTGTTATTTAAACTAGGAGAGAATGGAATCATATTTGAAGTAGTAGTAGAATTTTCAATAAATTGATTAAAAGTTGATAAATCTAATGATTGAGTCTTTTGATGATTTTTCTTATTATTCATTTGACCAATTGGTGGAGGAGTAACCGGTTCAATTACTGATTGAATTGAATTCACAGATAATTGAGGTTGATGATTATATGACATTGGGAGAAATAGTATTGTTTATTACAAAATTTATTAATGATCTGGAATCAATTACCCCTTCTCTGTAACAAAATATTGTAAAATATAAAATAAATCAGATCAATTGAAAATTTATAATAATAATAATAATAATAATATGTTACTACTATTATTACAATGAAATAATCAATTATATATCTAAGTGAATCAAACTAAGATAAGTAACAAAAATATATATATTTGAAATTTAAGAAGGAGAGAATTAACAGATAACAGAATAATATATAATATATAACTTATATATATATATATATATATAAGTATGTACATATAATTATTTACCACAAATCAGTACAACTTTAAAGAATATATCAAAACCACTACCACTAACTAATAAGATACATTTACATTTTACAGTAGTGATACGTACCCATACAGAAAGGAAGGGAAACAATTTTGTACAGAAAGTAAGAAGAAGAGGGAACAAACGAGAAACAGTCAAAAAAAATTAGAACAAAATCAAATCATATACACCCCATACAAAGAGAAAAAGATGAAAAGAGAGGGAAATTTGCATATATATATACATATACATGCAAATGCGTAACTAACACTCACACCGTATGACAATACTTAAGAGCGAATGTATAGTTAGAAAAATAGACAAACTGCTAGCTAGTACAAAATGATGATGGTGATGATGATCTGACATATATCTACATATGAACAAGAAGAGACACGTAGTTGGCCATATATCTGATATTTCAAGTATCGTCGTTTTAATACAAATCAATATCTCTTTCATGCATGTGTTACATTGATCTATAGTTGAATCAGTTATACATGCTACGTTACTCAACCAAAATAGATATATACCTTCTTATATTTACATATCCTTTAAACATCTTTCAATCAAATTAGATCAAAAGGCAATATCATCATCATCATCATATGTGAGAACTGAAATATCATCGATATCAATACTATATAATTCTATAGCTATCTAATTTGTAACAAACTCTTACACACAATAAAGCACGTACGTAAGGTATAATCAAATTATTGGAATCCACTGCAGTAAAATTCAACTGATGAGAGAGACAGTAACGAATGAAATAAAAAAAAAGGGCGCCTCAAATATGAAATGTGAAAAGAAATTATTATTATTGTTAAATATACGCACGCACTTTGAAGACCACCTGTGTACGTGTACATGTAAGTGTGAGCGTGCGTGCTTGTTTCTGTCCTCATCTATTTAATTAAATACTCGAAGAGCTAATTTGTTCAGCAAAAAAAATACAATTCTCTCTATTTTCACTAAAATTTCACAAGTACGGAAAGGGAATGTTCAATGTCGATGATGATAATATTGCGAAACCCATACATTACAGATCAATCTATTAATAAGAAACGATTTAAAGACCTAATAGAAAAAAGATATTACTATAGTGATGTTGATCCAACTAGTATAAAGAGAACCTCTTTTGTTTCTTTGCTCACTCTTTACGTTGAGGAGATATATATATATATATAACTATAATAAATATATAATAAAGTTAAAAAGAAATAAGAAACTTGGATTATGCTGAAACGGGAAAAGGGGCGGGGATAAATCTATATTAAAAGATAAAGATACATTCTCTACTTGAGGAAGAAACAATACTACAATTATTTTAATAGCTGAAGAAGAAATGAAACAACCCCAGTTTGCACTATGATCTAGACTATTTATTTTTTTATGTACTGTATTGATATACTTTAGATCAATAATTCATAACATTGAAATTCCTTCATCTTAATAATAACTTCAAGAAAATAAGCCCTAGATTTTTAATTATGAATACTCATAATATTTCTAAACGAATCATATCACTTCTTAACCTCTTTCTGCCAGTTAAAAAGTATTACTACGGTTTATAAAATTTCATCATTATTTAATACCCGTTGCAGCCCTTAATATATCATCATATGGGAAAGCCAATAAGAATTTCTCAATTACAATTAATTCTTGTTGAAATTTATTCAACTAAGGGCCCCTCGTAGTAAAGTTATTTTTAATAGTTGTTATGGATTTCTTTCTTGAATGAAGAACCGCCTGTAGAACACCGGGAGGGATTCGTTGTGCTTCTTTCTTTTTTACTACCTCCGGTCGAGGATCATATTATGCTGTCTGGAACTGACAAAGAAAGCATTGTACAAATAAAGGAAAGAAAAAGGTAATACATAGGAGAATCCCCGTATAATAAAAGAATATTTCAATTTTTACATATAACAAGCCACCATAAAAAAGAAAATAAAACAATAATATTAGCTATGGGCTAGAACCTCATAAGGTATATCGAAAGAGGAAATGTAAAAGAATAAAAAAGTTGATTTAGGAAAAAGGGTACCATTTTTATTATTTATATTATTTAAAAATAAATAATATATTATTAAGAATAATTTGATCCATAGTTGAATGAATAAGAAAGTATATGTACCATATATTAAGTAAAACCCCTCTCTCATTTTGAGTTGGTTTCTATGTCTTTTTGGAATAATGGTTTTGGAGATTTCACCTCACTGTCTCGATCTCCACACATATCGAATTGAATGCTAGGAAAATATTACTAATATGATCTTTGTTGTTATGACGAAAATAATTGATCATATGAGAGTTAGGGGATATGCGGCAAATACAAGATGTTGTGAAATTGGGGATTTAATGGAATCTGTAAACTAAGGTAAAGTATATTAAGAGAACGAATCTGTAAACTAAGGTAAAGTATATTAAGAGTACGCGTCGTGTTCCTCATATGGAATCGAAACTGTATGTGTAAAAGCGGGATTATTGATTGAAATCCTCTTCTGAACGTTTGTTATGAAATAATAATAAATTAGAATATGAAATTAACACTTTTGGGATCCGATATCATCTATTTAATTACTTTGTTACTCTCTTGAACAATGTAGACATGTTCTCTTGTAGTTTAACATTCTCTTTCCATGTTCTTATCGCTAATTTTGACAGTTTATAAGGAATGTTGACGAGGCATAGAGTTGGCTTCTTTTTTTAGCAGCCGCTCTAATACACATATTTAGGAAATAGTTCCGTATTTAAAACCCTAAGTAGGTACTTTTCACCAATTGCCGCAAAAGTCTCACTTTGTACAGCACTTTGTTACTCTGTGTAATATCATCTCGGACGTCAATCAATTTTTTTCTCTCTCGAAATTCCCATTGTTATGGCAACCACAATTTCAGTTTTCTTCCTCGTTCCTCTCGTATTTTTTCTTCTCTTTTTCATTTTTAATAAATTTCTAGCGGGCAAGTCCTTGCACGCTTTTGTCTGTTCGTTTATGTGAGAAAACAAGCGGATAATAATATATTATCGCATATCTGGACATCTGTCATTACCTTCTTTAAACGGAAAGTTTTTCCGAGAAAATTAGTTAGAAAGAACCGAATTTACGAACATTTAATTAATGAATTCTTTGATTTTTCAATATTCAGCTTCAATGAAGAAATATAACTACTATTCTTAATATATAACAGGTAAAAATATTGAGGTACCCTTATTTTAGTTAGGCCACAGTATCACATGTTATAACCACCATTTTCTTCTTGTCTTCGAAATAAATAATGAAATATCTTGACTCGAAATTGTGGATTCTAAATTATAATTATTATCAAGTGTTTAATATACATATATATATTTGTGTTATCTGACGGCAATGTAAATGATTATGTTGAAACGTTATAGTCCTCTTAGAAATGAGCTGCAAAACGTACTTTCCAGGAATAATATTTACCATTTCATTACTAAGTTTAATTGACAGATCAAATTCCAACCCCAATGTTAGTCATGACATATATTTAATATTGTAATGTTCAGGAATGTGAATAGACATGTGTAACCCATATTATAAAAGAAAATAATATGATATATTCTTTTTTATGAAACGTTTATTAATTTATACGGTACCTGGTAAATTTGAATGGATCATATTAGATACGGTATAATCAAAATTATCATAACATTACTTCATCTCTCTTTCAATTATGATATCTGGACATTTGTTCGTTTTCTTCTAGTAAATTGTTTCATTTAGATATCTTCCCCGGAGATAAGTCTTGTTTGACGCATCATTCCCAAGATCCGATCGATGAGCGGTTTTAACTCAAAAGTTCAATTGTAAAAATCAACAACAAAATTTCCCGAATGTATTACTCCAGGAAAAGAAAAGAGAATGATAATAATGCACATAAATTATTATCTACCCTTGGAGATGTACGTCATCATTTATTAAAATTATGTAACTTTAAGGACCCGTGTCTGTCATATCCTAGGGCTAGTTGTCTGCATGGGAAATTTTTTATGACGGATACACTGCGTTCAATCTTCTCATAGCGGGCCGACATTTTAAAGAAGGACGAAAGAAAGAAAGAAAAGTCTTGGGAAACTATGGTTACTTTCTTTCTCTTGAAATTAAGTATACCTGCCTCAAGTTCTTGGGGAGAGGAATATCACTTGATACGCCAAGATAAATTTGGGTAACAATACTTGTAGCTGTTGATAAGCAATTTTATTGGGTACGAAATTTTGCCGGAGGGCGGATTACATCAAAGGGATACTCCCAGCAACAGGCAACTATCATTCTAGGAAATTTATTGTTGTGCGAGTAATATTCTATCTTTTTGAAATTGCCAAAATTACTATAAAGCTGCCGTATAGGGTGTTATTTTTTGTTTGAGATGAGACAGTGGGGCAAAAAAAGAAAAGGGGAGAGAGTGGAATTGTCGCACGGCAAAGCGCACAAGGAGAATTTGAGACAGTGCGTAGAGGGGTTATTCTGTTTGTTCAGTAATTGAACCGTACAATATGAGTTTCTATTGTAAGGAGAGGAGAAATAACGTTCTAACTAATGACCGTAGTAGCAAAATATATATGCATGTCAAGGGGGTCGAAAATTTTTTTTGAATTCTTCTTTATTTCTTTTCGGTTTGTCAGTCTCTGGATTAATGAATTTGGATCATTTTTACTAATTTCACTAACAATTGGTCGAAGCAACAGCATTTTTAATATTTCAATATGACTGTTCGGTCAAAGGTTTCATTTTTTATTTTATCCCTATTGACAGGGGGAGGCCCTATTGGCTGCCCCACACTTCATTAGAGACTGTGAACAGGTTTGTGAATATTGGGGAACAACACCAAATGTACGTTGTCATATCCGTTGTAAATATAACGATAACCTGCATTCCTTGAACAGAAAAACCAACCCTATCTAATTAGTTATTGCAGTTATGATCTCCAAATTATAATTTGGTTGCAAGTAAGTTCTGGATCTAATAGTCATTGTAGAACCAATTTACAAGATAGATGGGAGACATATAGAGTTTTAAAATATCATAATCAGCTATTTAATTAATAACTGAAAGTCCTTACTTGCAATAAATATGATAGTCATACGTGAACAGTCCACATAAGAGAATTTCACAAATGTTCTTGAAAAGGATACGATAACCCTTCAGATATGAGAAATAATGGAAGGAAAATACCCCCGAACCCTTTTTCATTTTTTTCAACTGCCTTTAGGTGTCCAGTGAATTACCCCAACGGAAAAACTTCAATAAGACGAAAAATGAAATCAACGTTTTTGTCTCTTCATAATACCATAATATGAGTAAAATGCCTAACGCATAATTTTTCCCCAGAAAATTTGAATGTATCGGGATTATTTTCATGAAAATGCTCTAATAAGAGTAATAATGGTATGTAATTTGCGTTGAAACAACAACAATAATAATTATATCCACTCGAATCAGTTGTGTATTATTTAAATAAATCGTGAATGTTGTTCTTGACATGTAATAAATAAATCGATTTCCAATTTCAGAATAGAAAAACCAAGAACCATTTTACTTTTGGGTTACATTGATTGATTATTTTTTTCTGTTTATAAGCTATATGCTTATCCAATATCCATCAAATATTTAAAGAAATATCATATATCTAATATATGAAAAGTTGTTAGATTATCTGTCAACAGCTAAAACATAAGGTATTCTTATTACTACGCAAAAAAAATACTAAAAGAAGTTCAGAGTCGTATTCTTCTATGTTAATATATGATCTAACAAATAAAACTTCTTCACATACAGAATTAGATAATTATAACAATACATAATGGATAGTACAGAAATGAGAAATATAAATACTGTGTATGTGCCAGATCTGCAACCTACTTTTAAAAACGATACTAATCATAATGAAGTTGAAGAACTAATGATAAATGAACCATATATTCTAGAGACAGCTAATAATAATGACAATATTACACGAACTTCCAAAGTTAAACTTTCTTATAACTCAGTAACTAAATTACAATTATTGAATAATTTTGAAATTTTAAATGAATTAGGGACAGGAAACTATAGTAAAGTCAAAAAGGGTTATGATTTATCTAGTGACAAATTTGTCGCAATTAAAATCCTAAATAAAAGTTTAAAGCATGCAATCATTAGCAACGAAATTAAAAATTTTTCCCTAATTTCAAACAAGTGTAATAATATTGTGAAATTATTCGAAGTTATTAATGATAAAGAATCCAATAAAATATATTTAATCTTGGAATATTGTCAAGGTGGTGAAATTAAATGGCATCCCTCATATACAAGTTGTATGCAGGCTCAAGGTCCGTCACAATTTTCAATGATTAGATGCAGAGAAATGTTTACAGATATTCTAAAGGGTTTGAAATTTTTACATGATTCAAATATTATTCATAGAGATATTAAACCTTCAAATTTATTGATTAATTCAGATGGTACTATAAAGATATCCGATTTTGGTGTATCAATGTTATTAGATAATTCAAATAATGCACATTTAGCAAATTTAAGTAAAACTGTTGGTACACCTGTTTTTTATTCCCCAGAGATTTGTTTGGGTGATGAAACTTGGTCTGCATTTCAACTTGCTCCACCTGGAACAGAGTTGATTGATGATGATAATGCGATTAAGGATATTGCTTACAAGATGGCTTTCAAAATGGATATTTGGGCATTGGGTATTACTTTATTTTGTTTAGTATTTGGGAAATTACCGTTTTATTCACAATTTGAAATGGATCTACTTAATAAAATTATTAATGATGAACCCTCGTATCCTACAATGGATGAGATTCAATCTATGCAACCAGACATAAGTAAAATTCCGGACAACCAAGAATATCTTGCGGTGAAAGCAATCCTAAGAAAGTTGTTACAAAAGAATCCTATGGATAGACCATCCATTACAGAAATTGAAAGGGATCCATTCGTATTACCTCCAACGTATCAATATCCTCTAAACTATGAACCAGGAGATTGTTCCATAACTAACAACAATGTTATTAATACACTAGATCCAACGAAACCTCCAGCCGATGATTCAGTAGAAAGTCAAAGCTATTATGCTGAGGATAATGAAATAAATAATATGGTAGATTTACCGATAAGTTCTTCATTTGCTTCATTAGATAGTTATTATGTGGAATCCTATATTATGAATCAACCTCAAGAAAATGTCAATGCATCATATACTTTAAAGAGACCTAATTTGCGTCAATCCATATCATCAAATCTTATGATGACACCATTAGATAAAGTTGACAGTGCCAGTCGACAATCATTGTCCTCAACATCATCGGCTATCCATTTCACTAGTACAAAAAATACCCATCCGAATAGATATTGTAATAGTAGTATAAGGAGCAGGACTCCCGATATCATCCCTAGTGAAACACCAAGTACAACGAATTCGACATTAATGAGAGATCTAGATAATAATTATAATTATCCTGATTCTCATTCAATAAGTCAAAGTTTTATGCAAATTTCTAAAAATTCGTCCGAACAAGAACAGAAGATTAAAAAGGGTAATTTTTTCCACGGTCAAAACGATAAATCTAATGAATCATTTAACGTAAATAAATCAATTAATGGTGTATCCTCTGTATCATCAATGTCATCTATTTCTTCCTCGTTATCTAGGAATGTGTCACAAGGTGGTGGCGGGTCGATATCTGATAATGGTAGTATAATATTAATGAATCGGTTACCAAGTTTATGTAACTCATCGACTCATCCCAAGAGAGATTCTCATGGTATGACACCTGATAAGAATAGGGATGTTCAAGAATCTGATGATGAATTGTTTTTTGAAATAAGTCCCAGAAAAGCAAGACGTGGACGTGGAAATATATAAACCTCTATGTAATTTCTGTAATTGTAATGATGTATATATATATATAAAATAATAATAATAATGGATTAATGAAAATTATAAATATATTGTATGAATATATGTTGTTTCTTATTTATCTTGCTAGATTAAATGCTTCTCTACTGGTGTAATTGTATTGATATTAAATTTCGATCTTAAAGCTTTTAATCTGCCTGAAATACTTTCAATATATTTTTTAATTATTATTCTGTCATCTTCAGCCAGTGATGATTCTATTCCACCCTGAATCGGTTCTTCATTTTCACTTTGCAAAGTATCATCATCTATGATGACTTCTAACATCCAGAGTGCTGTAGCATATGATAATTCACAAGAGTTTAAATTTGTTCCTGTTAGTTCCATCTTTGCTGCATTTTTGGATATCTCTAATGCACGATCATATAGTAATTTCTCTAGGAAGATATCTTCTGTATGATCATTTAAATCATTTTCAACTAATTTCACTTTAATATATTCTGCTTTTGTTAAACATTCATTAAATCTTTCACGAATCCATTGTACTAATAGATTTAAACGTAATGAATTTGAAGTACTTGTATTATTTGTATGTTGATTAAACCACCATAAACTTGTCATTTTCATTGATTTACTTAAAATTTCCAAGGATTTCAAATATAGTGTAATTGCCTCCTTGTACAGAACTAGATCCATGTCTGTAATTTTCTGTGTATCATGTTTCTCTTATTCTTCTTGATCTTGTTCCTGCTCTTCTTCTTCGTCTTCAATTGCACAACTTCCTGTACTTAATCTCTTTGTTGTATGTTGTATAAATGGTAAAATTTGAGCATTTTTAACCTCTGCGTATGAATATATTACGAATGCTTTTGCAGCTTGAATCTCTAGGATATGAATGATCTCAAGTGGTGTCAATTTTTGTATAGTTATTTTGTCTAACGGGGCAATTGTTGTTCTCAAAGCGTTATCCTCCTCATTATTAATTCTTAGAAGAATCTTTTCTGTTAATTCATTGAACGTTTGTGTACTGAATATTGAATTAGGTCTTTTGGTCAATTGTGTTTGTTGTTGCTGTTGAGGAGAAGTTCCACCAAATAGTTTAATGGAAGCTATACCTAAGGCTCTTGAAAGTGCATTAGTTGGATTCAAAGAGTTTATAGATAATCTTCTTTCGATAAGGGATGCTCTTCTGCTACCGTTACTATTATTAGAAGGAGATCTATTCATCGAGGGTCCGATATTATTATTGTTACTATTATTATTATTATTTGTGGATATTGTTAGCTCTTTATTCCCCATCTGTGCAACTTCGTCAGCTAATTCATTTACCTCTACACTTTTCTTTTCAACAACTACATATTCTTTCTCCAAAATTAAATCACTATTGTTTACAGTATTCAAATTTCTTTGATTCAGTTTAAGAGGTGTGTTTTTTGGAGGACCTGCGGCAGTTCTTTCTTGTGGAAGGTTTGAAGGACTGGTGTTGATTCTTTCCTGTGTATGTTTCGGTGTTGATAAATATTCTGAAATGAACATATTACTTTCTTGAATATCCTTTGATTTAGTCTCGATGATATTTGTACTAATGATTTCGAACCTTGTTAAATCCATATTAACTAGTTTATTATTGAAGAATTCATCGAATCCCAATCTTTCCTTTGGATCAAAAGTTAATAATTGATTAATTAAATTTTTTAAATTTTGATTAATTTCATGAAATTCTAATTCATCGATTTTAATTAACTGTGAATTTATTATATTTGAATTAAAATTATCAAAATATGATGGAAATGTAATATGATTATTTGATTTTTTAATCTTTTTAAATAATTCTAAGTGATTTGATGCTTTAAAAGGTGAATTCCCACAACACATTTCATATAATACTGTACCAACGGACCATAAATCTGCGTTAGCGTTATATTTTTGATAATTTAAAATTTCTGGAGCCATATATAATGGTGAACCACATAACGTTTCTGCCATCGAACTATTTGGTAAAAATCTTGCGAAACCAAAATCTGCAATTTTCAATATTGGTAAATTATATATACCGACATAACCTAACTCATGAAAATTTTTAGGATCATTATAATTAATTAATGGAGTTGATAATAATAAATTTTGTGGTTTGATATCTCTATGAACTAAATTTTTATCCCTTAAGAATTTTAATGCGGATGCTAATTGTTGTAGATAATTTAATATGAAAGCCTGATGTAAACCATTATGTGATTGATTTGGTGGTGGATAAAATTCAAATATTTCTTGTAATAAAGGATGTTTCTGTATTAATTCTTTACGTTTTTTAATTAAAAATGTTAAATCACCTAATGCACAATATTCCATTATTAAATAAAAATCAGTTTGTGTACGTTCACAATCAATTAAACTAACGATATGATTATGTTTAATCTTTTTCAATATTGCAATTTCAATCTCTAAATTTTCTAATAATTTTTTATTCTTTAATTTATTTTTACTAACAACTTTAATAGCAATATGTGAATTAATGTCTATAGTTAAATGTCCACGATATACTATTGCAAAGGAACCTTTACCTATTTCTTTCTCTATGGTATATTTACCATTAGCAATAACGTTAGGTACTGCAATATCTTTATTCCCCAATTTGCTCATCTAGATGTGTATTTATGTATGTATGTATATATATATGTGTGTGTGTGTGTGTGTGTGTGTGCGTATGTGTATATGTATGTGTGTATTGCTTATAACATACACCTTTCTCTATCTCTTTCTCTTTCCTTTTATATATATAAACAGATAGACGTCTCTTTGACTATCTATTTATCCCTTGTAAAATGTATTGTATTCTGGTTTACTAATAATACAATATAATACCCACTATTGTCGTTATTATTAATCTAAATAATGACTATCTATCTATCCATCTACCTATCTATGCCCACCTATGATTCACCCATTCATTCCTTTACTAATGATGATAAAATATAAATATATGTATATATGGAAACGCCACTGTTGTAGACACAGTGCGTGCACATACAAAATCTTTTCTCCCCTCTCACTTTCCCGCACGGGATTGGTACTGCGCACTTTTTTACTGAAGAATATTTTATGACACCCTCATACTGTTGTCTGCGTTCTACTGGGTATTTAGTGGCACTGTTAGAATTTTGATGACAATAAGGGGCGGCTGTAGTATCACCTAGAGACATACGTAGAAGCGCAACGTTGCACCCATCCACCGGAGAATGTCCCGTAAGAGCACACCCCTCTCAGCAGCAGCAAAATGATTCCCAGACAATTCCACGTACGAAACCGTTCCGTATTATAGATAGACAGCGAGGATGACTCAGTTTTCGTGTTCGTCTATGATAGTGTGATATAAGCATATATGTATATGTGCCATTCTGTAATTGTAGTTGATGTTTAATATATATTAGATATTTGTGTGTAAGGAACTGTTTTGATATATAAATACATATGTATGGGACGTGGTTACATAAATGGTTGTCCCGTATAGTATTGCTGTTGTTGCTGTTGTTGCTGTTGCAACTGTTGGGCAGTCATTTGATTATACAGTGGGTGCGTATTCGTTATCTCTACCGGTGTTGTATATAGATCAGGACGTTGATATAAATTCATTATTGAATTTTTTTGCACTTGTTGTTGTATAGCAGCTTGTTGTTGTTGTTGCGCCATGGCTTGTTGTTGCGCAATCGCTTTTTGTTGGATTACAGCCTGTTGCTGTTGTTGTGCCAGAGCCTGCTGTTGAATTGCAGCTTGTTGCTGTTGATCAACGTATATTATACCTGTTGCCGGGTCTAGATACTGTTGTGGTATTCCTGTAACTTGAGCTTGAATTTGTGCTTGTGCTTGTTGAGTTGCCATATCCGAGGTTCCGTCAAATACAGCAGGTCTACCTCCGACTACTGTAGGACGTCTCTTTGGTAACTGCGGGTTTCTCTCAGCAGATACCGTTGTGGTACTATTGAAAGTTTCGTTGCGTGTATCGTTGCTATTACTGTTGCTATATCCCTCTCTTGAATTTGTTCTTGAACTTGGTCTAGAATGATAATGTGATTTATTAGAGTCACTTCTATCTCCAGATCTATCATTTCTACTACTATTACTATTATGTCTATGTGGTACATTACCAAAATCTTCGGGTCTTACAGGTTCATATTTAAATCTACCATTAATATATTTATCTCTAATAAACATCTCTACTTGACTCTTATCATCATCACCATCAAATGGGAAGGGCTCACCCTTGGGATTCCAAAATTGTGAGTTACCTTTATTACCACCTAATCTTCTTAATTCATTCAAATCCTTAGATGTCCATCTATCTAATGAAACAGATTTTAAATTGGAATAAACTTCATCACTGCGATTAGTCAATAATTTCCTATGAACAGATGCACATCTACCACATAAAAAGATACCTAGATTAATTGAACACCATGTAGGAAATGTAGCTTGACATTCACCGCATCTATTTCTATTATCAGAGGAATTAATAATATCCTTTAGGGATTCCTGGACGTTTCCCTCATCGTATCTATGTCCCCCGGATAAAGTACCACCATGGCTCCTCCCATGGGAACTACGACTGGATCCATACCTCCCATCATCAAATCCATTATCGCTTTCCCTGTAATCATTCAGTTCCTCATCTTCATCATCGTAATAACCATTACTACTACCATATAAATTACGACGGTTATCCTTCACTTGAGCATGCGTTCTAGCTCTGCTAAACTTACCACTAGGGACAAACTTCATTGTTCCTGTATGCTCTCCTTTAAACTGTTGTTTTTGCAGCTACTAAATCTTGTGGCTCTTAGTAGGTATCACTTGCTTTATATATCTATATGAGGGATAATAATACTTATAATAATGAGAATTTTTCACTTGGACCCGTTCGTTCGTTCGTTCTTGCAATTTCCCCTTTTCTCACTACCGTACACTACGGGGTCCAACAAAAAAGTGGTTTCTTTTTTCCGCCGGGCTGCGTCGGTGCCAAATTCTTTGACTGTAATCAACAATAGACTTCTTTCCCTTGCCTGTCGGAATTTTTTGTTTCATGCAAGGAATGATTAATGGAGTCAAGAGGAAGCAAGATACTTGATCAATAAAGTTTATAACTACTTCTCCCCCATCCCTTCAACGGCAGACTTCGAAGAGTGTTCCTCTATCTATTTAAATAGTAGTTGTCACTCCATAAAGTTCTCATTGTGAAAAGTGGTACACTCAGGGACCTCGGCGGCTATATTCCACAATGGCACCACAAGCATCAGATAAGAAAAGGGAACAGTTAGTAACATATTTACAAAGCTTTACTACTGAGCACATTTTCGTACAGAAGGAATTCGAGAAGAAGTGTCCAGTGAAGTGTCCGTCTCAACAGTTGAAGGAGATGTTGGATACGATTATTTGTGAATATCCTTTATTGTTAGATATTAGTAAATGTGGAATCATTAACGTATATTTCATGTTTCCAGAGGAGACTAAGAGGAATATCATTAGGCAATGCCTGGAGATTGAATCGAGATTGAATAAGGGGACCCTTAGGATTAATGATTTTAAGGAACAAATCATTAAGGAATCTCAATTGAGAAAGGATTTCAAAGGTAGAAATGATTTGATTGAGAAAAGATCGATGTTACTCAAACAGCGTACGGATCTAACTAAGAAGCTAAGCAAGATGGAGAAAGAGAACATTTGTTGGAGTAATGACAGAATACAAATGGAAAATAATCGGATTAAATCATTGAAAGTCGAATTAGAGACTCTAACAGACGCTATTGAAATTTTAATGGATTATTTATGTAGTAAGTTCGGAATAGATCAGTACGCTTTAAGACAAGAATTAGAGATTCCTTTAGAGTTTAAACAATTATGATGATACAGTCGTTTTCTTATCCCTTCTCGGATATGCACATCTTTTTTTCCCTTTTGCTCGTCACCGAGACTGCAGCCATATAAGAAAATGAAAATTTCAGGATAACATCACTAATAAAAACATACATGGCTAATACAATACTAATCAAAGTTCAAACATCGGTATCGAACTGCCGTAACATCTACCTTTTCCTTTTTTACACTATTAACGTAACAATCATCTCCTATCATGTCAAAGACCATTTTATGCGTTCAAACTCCAAATATGGATCTACCATTATTTCAAGATCCACAATTTCAATCTGAGTATACAGTTCTGGTTCAGGAAATCAAATCTCATGACCAATTACTACAACTTTTGAATAAATTAAAAAATGAAAATGTTAACATTGTTGCTATATATGCAGGGTTTGGTGCATTCCCAATGATGGGCGGATTAACTCGTAAATTGATCGAACATTCAGATTTCCCATCAGACTCCCTAAAATGTATCACATTATGTTCTCGTGGTTACAACGGTTACGATCTAGAGGCATTGAAAGAACATGGCATTGCCTTATATATATATCAGGATTCTGAACTAGATTCAGAAATCTCGGATTTCAAATTGGATCAAGTTGGAAATGATGTAGCCGATTGTGCAATGTGGCATATAATGGAAGGTTTCAGAAAATTTAGTTATCAACAATCAATATTACGTGAAAATGGTAATACCATTCAAACAAGATCAATTATTGCTACTTTAGAATCCAATAAGAATAAGAAAGAGAATTTTGCATTTGGTCATAGTTTACCAAATGATCAATTTGTCTTATCGCCAAGAGGTAAAAAATGTTTGATCCTTGGTTTCGGTTCCATTGGTAAACAAATTGCAACAAAATTACAATTCGGCCTTGGAATGGAAGTACATTATGCAGCAAGACATGATTCATATCATACCAATTGGGAATATCATAATATTAATCAACTATTGAAAGATGATAATAATGATTTAAAGCAATTTAATGCCATTGTGATTGCTTTGCCTGCTACCCCAGAGACATTCCATTTGATCAATTCCAAATTTTTAGCCAAATGTAACAAACAATTAGTCATTGTGAACGTTGGCCGTGGTGACATTATTGATATGAACGCAATGAATGAAGCTGTGACTGGAAAACGAATCAGACACTTTGGTACAGATGTATTCCATAATGAACCACAGGTTGACACAATTTTGAGAAAGGATGTTCTGGATTCTACTGTTACACCACATATAGGTAGTGCAACAAAAGAATTATTTACACAAAGTTGTGAACTAGCATTCATGAATATTGTTAGAACAACAAGTGACAGTTATAATAAGAATGAGCCACATCATGACCATATGGCAGAATTATGCCGTGTCATATAAACAAGAACACAGTTGCATCAAACTTGAATGTTTTTTGACTCGTTTTTCCACTATAAAGGAAACTGCGCTGTTGATTTGGTATTATCTTGCTCGAATGGTGGAACTGATAACCACAGAGATAAAGGTAACGAATAAATCTAATCTCAAAATCTGTCTGCAGTAATTTGATAGTCAAAGCGCGGGCACCCCAAAAATAGTGATTTCTGCGAGGCTTCTCTGCTCTCGTTTTCTGCTTTCAAAGAAAAACAGACAGAGGCACCCTCAGAAAAACCACACACAATAAAATTCTTCCTCTGTTTCTTTTCTTATTTTTTTTCATTTTATTTTCTTCTGCTGAAAAATGCAACTGCCTCTAAGGATGATGAGGTTGATTGATTACTCATACAAGAAGTACACCTGAAATTATACTTGAAAAAATGGGAGGATATGTGTCACACCTTCAATAATTCTAATTTAATATATAAATAGAGTCTAGTTTTGATTTTATCTTCATTGAAAGTTTTATTTACGGAACTGATATAATATTAGCAAAATAAGGATAAGATAATTTTATAAAATACATATAATAAATTTGCGATGGTACCGCAAGAAAATAATAATAATGATAATAGCAAAAATGTCAAACCAGATATTGATTTTGCAAAAGAGAAACAAACAGAGATTTTCAACGATTTGGGCAGACAAAGAGAATTCACACCTGTTACATTAATTGATTCCGAAACGATACAGGATAATGATTCTGCATCTTTCGAAAAGGCAAAATATTTCGGAATATTAAATAAATTGAAATATTTTTCTGATCGACTGGATGCCCTAGGGGTGGAAAGTACAGGTATCGATAGAATTTCACCTTATGAACGTGGTTCATCAAGATTATTTCTTCATGTTGCCGGATTATGGCTTAGTGCCACTGGTGGTCTATCATCAATGTCATCATTTCTATTGGGACCTTTATTATTTGGATTAACATTTAATGAATCTCTTGTTTCCGGTCTAGTAGGCATGGCAATTGGTTGTTTAATCGCAGCATATTGTTCAACGATGGGTCCACAATCAGGTTGTAGACAAATGGTAACCGCTCGTTATTTGTTTGGATGGTGGTTTGTTAAATTAGTTGCCTTGGCTGCTATTATTGGTGTGCTAGGTTGGTCTGTTGTCAACTCTGTTGTTGGTGGTGAAATGTTGGCTGCTATTTCCAATGATAAAGTTCCAGTCTGGGTTGGTATTGTAATTGTTACAGGATGTTCTTTCTTTGTTGCAGTTTTTGGTATTCAACAGGTATTGAGGGTCGAAACATATTTGGCTGTTCCAGTATTAACAACGTTTCTGTTATTGTACATTTCTTCGAGTAATAAATATGATTTGATTCATACAATTGATAATTCTAATTTAACAAAGGAGACGATCAAGGGTAATTGGTTAAGTTTCTTTTCCCTATGCTATAGTATTACATCAACATGGGGCTCAATTACTGCGGATTACTATATTTTGTTTCCTGAGGATACTGCCCACTATAAAGTGTTTTTCTTAACTTTATTTGGTACTTTAGTTCCAACATTATTTGTTGGTGTACTTGGTTTGTTATTATCTGCTGTTGCGGTTACATACCAACCTTGGAATGATGAATATAATACACATGGTATGGGTGGTTTATTATGGTCGGGATTCTCTAGGTGGAACGGGTTTGGTAAATTTTGTGTTGTTATACTAATCTTAAGTTTAGTCTCTAACAATATTATCAATACTTATTCGGCCGCATTCTCTATTCAATTATCAAGTGTCATGTGTAGTAAGATTCCACGTTGGTTTTGGTCAATTGTATGTACTATCATTTATTTGGTTTGTGCGTTAGTTGGTAGAAATCATTTCAGTACGATTTTGGGTAATTTCCTACCAATGATTGGTTATTGGATCAGTATGTATTTCATATTGTTATTGGAGGAGAATTTAATCTTCAGAAGATATTTCTTACATTTATTTACAAAGGAATTCCCACCTAAGGAGCAAAATGACAACGAATCTGGATTCAATGATGATGGTACAAGTAGCAATATTTCAAGAGTGTCAACTACAGTAACAAACTTACATTTATTGAAGAGAAGACATATTGCAGTTCACCATAGATACAATTGGGATGAATGGGATAATTCAGATGTACTAACACATGGTTACGCTGCAACATTTGCATTCTTATGTGGTGTAGCAGGTGTTGTTGTTGGTATGGCTCAAGCTTATTGGATTGGACCAATTGCAAGAAAATTTGGTGAATTTGGTGGTGATATTGCTATGTGGTTATCAATGGGTTTCTCAGGTATAGTTTACCCATGGGTCCGTTACCTGGAATTAAAGAAATATGGTCGTTAATTCCATTCATTCATGAAACATCTTATATATATCTATAAATATTCATGTCTATTCACAAAACTAATGACGAAAATTGTTGAATCATAATAAACAAGATGGATCGTTGTAAATGATATGGCGGTTGAAGTGAACTGTACTCATTAGACCTAAAGTGACACGAGCCCTAATGCAACCGATGGCGAAAACCCCGGAGATTCGTGTCACCGCGAAGAAAATGTTGCACGACGGGGAATTAGCCAATCAACGGGAAGAAGTAAGAGAGAGTGCAGTCCACTAACAAATTCCTGTACAATTGCCTCTCTTGTTTGCTTTTTTTCCCTTCTTCTAATAATAATAATGTAACTGGTGCTGCTACTGTCAGTCAGTCTCCCTACTGCTGCGGTTGCTGTTGCTGCTGCCCTGTTCCGAGTGTCTCGGATTCAACGGGGCCAGCAAATTTATTAAATAGAGCAATAAACTACGTGCACTAAGAAATTTTGTAACTGTTAAACTATTGGGAAGATAGATTGATTATTGATTACTTTATTGTAAAACGGAAAATAATCAATTACAATTTGCCAAGAACTAATTACAATTACTATCGATTACCAATACAAACCTGGCGTTATTTCATATATATATACAAGTTGTTATTTATTCTCGGTGAATTTTCTGTTTTCCTTATATATATAAATAAAAATATCAGTTTTCCCTATATTACAAATTATCTAATAGTAATCTTCGAGAAAGCCAAAACAAATTATTTCCTCAAATATAACTATATCAAAAAACTACAATGCTAGCATTAAGACAATCTTCTTTAAGGGTTATGAGACCGGCCAGTAGAATGTTATCTACAACAAGGATATTTTATCAAAGTAATAAGCCTGTGTCAGGTACAGCCCATAATTTAGCTGAAGTTAATGGTCCAAATTCCTTAATTGGTGAAGGTGCTAAAGAAGGTGCTGTTCCAACTGATATCGATCAAGCTACAGGTTTAGAAAGATTGGAATTATTAGGTAAATTAGAAGGTGTTGATGTCTTTGACACTAAGCCATTAGATTCTTCAAGAAAGGGTACTATGCAAGATCCAATTATTATTGAATCCTACGATGATTATAGATATGTTGGTTGTACAGGTTCTCCTGCTGGTTCCCATACCATTATGTGGTTGAAACCAACTGTTAAGCAAGTTGCTAGATGTTGGGAATGTGGTTCAGTTTATAAAGTTAAACCAGTTGGTGTAGAAGATCCAGAAGGTGGTCATCATCATTAAGGAAGAGAAGAACTAGGCAAGAAAGAAAAAAGAGACTAATGTAATATCAGTATCTGTTTTCTTGTGGAGAAATATGTATAGATCTATTGAGAACAGAATTACGACTTTTACTATAGAGTATCGTCCCTTATTAATATTATTAATGTTATTATTTATTTAGTCCTTTTTTTTGCATGATGTGTGAGGTAAAAGTTGTTATTTCTAACGATGATTGATTCATTTAAGAAATGTGCCTGTTTTCTGATTCATTATGCGTTCCTTTTTTCTCTTTTTCTCTATTTTACGACTATTTCATTCTACATTCACATAGACTTGTGACCGGAAAAATTGTTATAATATTCTTGTTAATGCAAGAAGAAATTCTATTTTATTATTATTATTATCCCTTTATTTTAGCAATATCTTTTAATTTTGTTTGTTTTTTTTTACTTTTTGAAATAACTTAGCTTATATCGAGATAAGTAGATATGAAGTGTTTATTTATATATCGCATATCACTCGATCAAATATAAAACAAACAAACCATTTATATATTCAACGTATGTACTTTTTTACTTACCCTTTTATCATTTTATTTATTTGCAACCATAACTATGGGAGATGTTTTACTTTAGAGATACTTATACATCTGTGAAATAGATATAAAATATGAAGCATTGATGAATGTGTATGGTTAGTTACGTTTTATAGATTTTATTTAATCGATGTCATCTTAAAGGTACACAAGGATTCTACAAATCCAATATGATTGCTGAGACTGCTTGGAACAACACCCATACACAATCAAACAAGACCTTTATTTTTTGGTTTGTTTTTTGTTTTTCTTCTCTTTTCCCATAAAATTCTGAGAAGAGAAAGAGACAGCAGAAATTCCCCGTTTCGGTCTGCACACATTTCTCTCCCGCTCTGTTGCAATTTATTCATTCAAATTAGCCGCCGCACAAATCTCATCCTTCGAAAGAAAAGTTTCGAAAACAAAATTTCAGGCTTCTGTTCAATGGACACCAAACTATCGGAAATAGAAAGAAATCTCCGTAGATTCAATTCCCTTGTAATAATTCTCGTAGTGAACGTATCTAACTAGCGTTGATATTATTGTTATTCTATTCAATGACGAATAATGAATCGATGATTGTTAATTCGATTGATATACGTTACATTATTATTACCATTACTATATATGTTTTAAGGTGTGCTTTTTCATGTATATATAGCTTTATCTTTGCTTGTAAGAAAGAACCATAACTTAAGTAGTATGTTATCATTATGAAAGAAATGAGATATTGTGAGATTGTAAAAGTCATCAGAGGGTTCAAGATACGCGATGAGGTAGATACCATTCCATATGCAATTTACAAAGATATCTGAATAAGGTAGAAAACATATGTCATAGTCTCATTTCGTGTTGATTAGTTTTCGCTAGTTCCCATATACTAACTTTTTATATTTCCAAATATTCCATATAGAATAGAACAACAATGCCAAAAAAGAGAGCTTCCAACGGTAGAAACAAGAAAGGTAGAGGTCATGTCAAGCCAGTAAGATGTGTCAACTGTTCCAAATCCATTCCAAAGGATAAAGCCATCAAGAGAATGGCTATCAGAAATATCGTAGAAGCTGCTGCCGTTAGAGATATGTCCGAAGCTTCTGTCTATGCTGAATATGCTTTACCAAAAACTTACAACAAGTTACATTACTGTGTCTCCTGTGCCATTCACGCTAGAATCGTCAGAGTTAGATCTAGAACTGATAGAAGAAACAGATTACCACCACAAAGACCAAGATTTAACAGAGATAACAAAGTTTCTCCAGCTGCTGCCGCAAAGAAAGCTTGATAAAGCGAGACGATATAATGAATATCTACTAAACTACGTATCTGTATAAACGTTATTTTAATCCATATGAGCATGATAAAATTAATACACCATGTCAACCATCATATATATTTGTATATATCTTGTTTAGTTCCATGTTGATACAAATTACTATCACTGTATACGATATGCATATAATGTCGTGGACAAGGGAGAGGGCAGAAAGTGCAGCGCGAACGAGGGGAAATTTAATTTATCTTTTTGCCGAAGTGGAAGGGGAGTATGAGAAAGAGAGAACAAAGAAGGGAGGAATTGAAACAAGAGAGAACGACAGACAGTTGCATTAACAACATATAAGGTGTTGTTAGTATCTTATACATGTATATGAACAATTGAAATATGTTTATTTATTAACATAGTATACAAATCAAGTATTGATTGGGTTCAATTGATTCATACAAGTAAGACATTTTTCCTGGTTTCCGTTAAAGAACATACGTTACACAGTCATTTAATCACAGATTGCGAAGATCAGACTTCTAAAAAAAAAGAATACAATTAACACTTAGAAATATACAGTTCATTAAAAGAGATTGTATCACTACGAGTCGACGATATAGTTCTCTAATATAAAACAAATTATATCTTCTCGTTTTACATCATTAATTTCTGTTTATTGTTGTCGTCTTTTTTTACAAAAGTAATAAAACCTGCTATTCATCGTAATTTTTTTTCCAAGGAAGATACGAAAGTAAAGAGGCAAAGAAAAAGTTTGTATCCCTTAAAAATATATATATATAAGATATAAAAGAAACAGAATAAATTTTGTTTTTACAATCTTTTAAAGAAGGAGATAAGAATTATAAACACAACCTTGCCATATGTCAAGGGATAATTTTAATTTTAAATTTAGCCAATGTTTTGGTGATAAGGCAGATATTGTTGTCACTGAAGCAGATATTATAACAGCATCAGAATTTGATCATACTGGGAATTTCTTAGCAACAGGTGATAAAGGTGGTAGAGTTGTGCTATTTGAAAGAAGTAATAGCAAACATTGTGAATATAAATTTTTAACAGAATTTCAAAGTCATGATGCAGAATTTGATTATTTGAAATCTTTAGAAATTGAAGAAAAGATTAATCAAATTAAATGGTTAAAACCTGTACAAAGGTCTCATTTTTTATTAAGTACTAATGATAAAACAATAAAATTATGGAAAATTTATGAAAAGAATATTAAATTAGTTAGTGAAAATAATTTATCTGAAGGGTTTGGTATTAAACAGAAAAATTTATTAAATAATAATAGTACTGCGAATACAGGACCTGAATCAATGAAATCTGTATTAAAATTACAAAATTTAAGATTACCTGTCTTATCACAACATGATAAAATTATTGCTGCTACACCAAAGAGAATTTATGCAAATGCACATACCTATCATATCAATTCGATATCACCAAATTCTGATCAAGAAACATTTTTAAGTGCTGATGATTTAAGAATTAATCTTTGGAATTACGATTTACCTGAAGAAAGTTTTAATATTGTTGATATTAAACCTGTTAATATGGAAGAATTGACTGAAGTTATTACAAGTGCAGAATTTCATCCACAAGAATGTAATTTATTAATGTATTCTTCATCTAAGGGTACTATAAAATTATGTGATATGAGATTAAATGCATTATGTGATGATAAACCAATGGTATTTGAAGAATATACAAATCCAATTAATCATAATTTTTTCACGGAGATTACATCATCAATATCTGATATTAAATTTAGTCCGAATGGTAGATATATTGCATCAAGAGATTATTTAACTGTTAAGATATGGGATATAAATATGAATAATAAACCATTGAAGACAATTAATATTCATGAACAATTAAAAGAAAGATTAAGTGATACATATGAAAATGATGCAATTTTTGATAAATTTGAAGTTGAATTTAGTGGTGATAGTTCAAGTATTATGACGGGTTCATATAACAATAATTTTATGATATATCCTGATGTGGTAAAGACAAGTGATGATACCGGTATAGTGAAAACATTTGATGATAATCAACAACAGCAACAACAGCAAAATAATAATAATAATATTAGTCATGGTATCCATAATGCAAATGGTAGTGGTAGTAGTAGTAATAGGAACAAAATTAGTCATAGTCATAAACAGCATAAACGTAATAGCAATAGTAATAGTAATAATAATAATGATGAAGAGGATGAAGATGAAGATTTAGATGTTGATAATGATAATAATGAGAAAATCGATGAAATTGTATTACAAGCTGATAAAACAGCATTTAGAAATAAACAATTCGGATCATTATCACAAAGGACAGCAAGAAATAAAGAATGGGGAGATGATATAGATTTCAAGAAAAGTATATTACATTTTTCATGGCATCCAAGAGAAAATAGTATTGCAATTGCTGCAACAAATAATCTATTTATCTTCTCAGCATTGTAAAAATAATAACAGAAAGAAGAAGAAAAAGTTAGAATGTATACATTTATTTTTTTTATATTATTCATTCATATACGAAAAAATGTGTACATATATATGTATAACATGTATAACATGTATATAGTATAAGATATTACTATAAATAAAACAAAACAACAAAAAAGAGAGCGTAAGGGTGGAAAATGAGAATATTTAAAATTTAAATAAGTCAAAAAATATAAAATAATATATAAAAATGAATGAAGAATAAATCTGAGTATTCTTCTTTTTCTAAATAAGGGCAATAATATTAAAGGGATAAAAGAATAGTAATAATAAATTGTGTAAAAAGAAAATAAATGAAAATCTAATCTATTCGAAGTTGGATTACAATAATGCATAGCTTGCTACGCACATTAAATATTTATTTTTCTGTCTGCTAAATGATGAGTTATAAGAAAAAAAAACAGAATTGATTCTGTACTAGGGATTAAATCCTAATTTTTTTAATCGTCGTGGTTGATGTGTCTATTGACAACAGGATTCCAGAATAAAGTCTTATCACCATCACCCCAGAAGAAAGGTTTGTATCTACAATTCATATATTGATAATCTCTTGGCCAATCTTGATCTGGAACATGAGCTAAATGTTTTCTATGTTCAGCATGTTCTTTTTCAACAAAATATGTGTTTGCTGCAGTTAATAAAATTGCAGGAGCAGCAACTAGATATGAAACTTTTAACCAAAATTTATAAGTACCCTCACCATGATCCTTTTGAGCTTGTAAAGATTGTTTAAAAGCATCAGCTGCTGCTTTATTTGGAGCACCTAAAGCAGGTTTTAAAGCATGTGGTGGAAGAGTAGCGTATCTTCTTATACTTGATCTTAAAATAATGCTATTCATTGTGTGTAATATATCTGTTAATTGGAATGTGTCTTATATGACTTACTTAACTTTCGAATAAATGAATGATATTAAAACAAAAGTAACACGGATAATGAAAGGTAAATAATTTAAATAAAATTTATTACGTTAGACAGAAAGGATAACGTGAATACAATAAATAAATAGAAAAGTTACTTCAAGATATATATAAAAGTAAGCTCTAAAAAAAAAAAATAAAAATATAAACTATTCTCTTCAAGTACGTTAAAAGGATTGTATTTTCCTCATTTATATTTATATTAATGGGTCTAATTGTTATTTAATTATTTTAGTCAAACGTCCGTTAGGATTAGTCTACCTCTTCCTCACTATATCTGCCTGTATAAAAGAAAGGGCTATATATCTCTCAATAAAGGCTGTTTTCTCTCCCTATAAAACAATAAAAAAGTTCTATGTCTGCAGTATCGCTGCTGCCGGGGTTTTCGGTATCCTTCTCTATGCCTCTCTCTCGGCCTGTCTGTCTGCCTGTCTGTCTACCTGTCCGTGTATTTGGTGAGACACTCCGCGCGCAGTGCTCAAAGGAATGCATTGAACACTCGTCGTCGTCGTGAGACGAAATGAGCAGCGGGGGCAAACGTTGCTCATTTTGTAAGCTGCGCGTATCGTATTTTTTTAGTCTCCGGGGCCTCTCCTGTCGTGTGGAGCGATGTCGGCTGTGATTGGCCGAAAGTCACGTGCTTGAAATAATTTAATTTATTACCAGTATAATGATCTCGTTGTAATCCTGAACATCTTGTGGTTTCGATGGGATAAGTTTCATTTTGTCAAACGTCTCAAATTTGTATGATTATATAAGTTACTATTTTTACACCCAGACACCTTGTAGTTGATGATTTTACCGTACATAATGATATTGCTGTGTAAAAAATTACATCAAACCAAATAATATCTGTTTTCCTCGCATGGAAAATTCCAGTTGATGTGTCTCTGTCTTTACCTTTCCTGTCAAATTGAAATGTTTGTGCAAAGAAGCATTATTTAAAATTCAAAATCTAGCAACGTTTGTTGCTTCTTGAGTTTATGTTTCTAATGTTATTATTTGTTATATTAAATAGCTAGAAAGTATTATAGATATATATATTTCTTATTAATACATTTATGTCTGGTATGGTTTGTCTATGTTTGCTAAAAAATGTAACAGTTCATGGTATGCGGTCCTTATATTTAGTATAATGTGACCTGTTATTGTTACCGTGGCTACTACCTCCATTGCTATTACCATTATTGCTGTTGTTGTTGTTTCCATGTCTGTGATCTGTTGAGCGATCACGCTTACTATTACTTCTGCTACTGTTTGGTCTATGTTTATTGTCCGTATAATTATTTGAGTTACTGTTATTATTATTGTTGCTGTTATTATTATTATTATTATTATTATTATTATTATTATTATTATTATTATGATTGTGATTGTGATTGTGATTGTGATTGTGATTGTGATTGTGATTATTGCTACTTCCTTTAGAATTATTATTCTCCTTCGTGTGTTTCACATCAGAATTCTTATGGAATTGATTTGTCGCTTCATATTTAGCCTTGATATCAAGTTCATGGATACATGATCCCGTTAGTTGATTACCTATTGTGAACCATCCTGGACGAATGTTATGATCTCTACCAAATATTTCTAATTTTCTCGCATGTTTACCTACCATACGTTCAATCATACCATATAATTCATCAGGTTTCCTACTTGTTTCTCTAGTGGTAGATACAATAATATCTAAATCGATATGTTTAGTAAGCCATTTCGGTTTACCCTTAAGGCCAACTAACAAATGTTCTTTCGAATGATTCAACCAATGACCAGTCCTACCTGTAACAATGGTTCTGCCTAATTGGTTTGTTTTGATCCATGATACTTCATTGATAACTTTATAACCCCATTTGGTTAATGATTCTTTACCTAATTCAATGGCTCTCCCTGTTACCCATAGAAACAAGACACCTTCATCTTGTAATTCATCCAATGGTAATTCTAATAATTCAATATCATTACATGTACCATATGGTAAATTCATATGAATATTCCATGCAGGGTCTGCTACAACAACAGAGAATTTACCTAATATGCTAAAATCAAACTTTCTGACATCGCATCTAATCCATTGAGGTGGTAACACGTCCTTTATCATGGTTGATGAACATGAACCATGTGTATATAATGGTACTTGTTTTTTCTTTTGATCATTAATCCTTTCTGTATCCTGTTGAACTTGTATCATTAACGCCTCAGGAATATATTGAACATAATGAAGGTATCGACAAGAATTTAGTTTATGACACGTATCCAAGTATGAACAATCACCTAATGCTAAATCGGTTTGTGGTTTGATATTTGGAATATAATGCATATGACTGTTTAAACAATCCATTAAATCCGGAATTTCTTTCTCAAAGGTCGCGACTTTCGATATCTGTACAGATAAAACTTTATTATTTGTAATATATGCGGCTTGTGCTAATGCCATCGAATGACTTATAGAATGACATGCTGGAATATATGGCATTACTATTTCTGTCACACGTGCCCTTTCTTTTCCTAATTTATATGACATTGGTTGTGAATTTAATAATTCTTGTAACCGATACATTAAATATTTTGGTAATTGGGAGTTCTCATATGTTAATTCTTTCCCAGATGTTTCAAAATCAATTAAGGAGGTTAATCTATCTAAATCATTAGATTTAGAGTTGTCCTTATGAATTCTACTTGGAAATGAAGTATCAGTATCATTAACCATAGTTGTGGCTTCATCTAGATCATCTTCCTCAGTTATGTCCTTAATGTTGTTATATTGCTTGCTGAAAACTGTTTCATAGGATACTGTTTTACATCCCCCGATTTGTTTGAGTAACAATCTTAACAGATATACATTTATGTCTGTAATATAGTTGCAATTTATTCCATCTCGCGATATTGTCAAAGATCCAGGAGCAATGATACTTAAATAGAACAAATGGTTAAAGAAGTCTGCAAAATCTTCTCCTAAATCGGTCACAAAATAATTGGAATCCATAAAGACAGCATACAAATCCAGAACATGGCCATTGATGGGTTCGGCCATAATTTCTCTATGATTCTCAATCAAACAGGACGTTATTGAACAACAAAAATCCATTTTAATAAAACCATTTATCATTTTAAAAATATTTTCCTGATAATATTGTTGCAGATATTTCTTCGTTTCGTATACTACAGATTGTACTCTTCAATCGAGTTTACTTGATGTATGGTCTAATTCTGTTGTTCTAATTTTTTGTTATTTCAAACGATTCGTGTAAAAACTAGATCGATTATCAATGTGTTTCGAAACGTCTGTCTCCCTCTCCTTAATTTTCAACTAAACCTACCCTAATGTCCTTGTTATCAGAGGGGTATGTATATTATATGGCTGTATTTATTCCTACCTTTGCACATTTCTTTCCTGTCTTAAAAGTTTCGAGAAGTAAATCGAGTTTAAAGAAAGCGGATTTCGTGAGTTTGTTAAGGATGGAGCATCTTGGGCGCTAATAATAAACACATCTTGTAGCAGTTATATATATATATTTACATAATACATTGAGAGGGATACTTGTAAATCAGTCAGCATGGATACATCAATTCGACAATCTTGAAACATTAGTGTCATCCTACATATTACTTGTTATTTAATCATATTAATGTATGTCGTGTATAGTGATATACATCCAGCGTGTCTCCACGATGTTTTGTCTGGACTATCAAAAAATTCGCTTCCTCAATTTGTGTTGAAATTTCAATCAACTCTAACAATCTTTAAAACTGGTTTAAAACAATCATCAACATCAAATAAAACAGATAAAATAGGTGATAATTCTACTGAAGGCTTACAGAGATCATTACCATTCATAAATAATTAAAACACAATTGAGTTCATTATAATATAGCATTATACGATTCTTATACTTTGACAAATAAAATCTATGAAGACAAATGACAAACACATTTACATATGATAAGAAAACCAGTGAAGAACAGCCCTCTTTTGAGTTTAATTCCCCATATACACCTAGAGTATCATACCATTTTAATTCAAAAGTATCAAACTACCATTATGGTGTAAGGCATCCCATGAAACCGTTCCGTCTAATGTTAACAGATCATTTAGTTTCAGGTTATGGATTACATAAGATTATGGATCTTTATGAAACTAGAGAAGCTACTCATGAAGAACTGGTACAGTTTCATAGTGAGGATTATGTGAATTTTTTATCTAAAGTGACACCAGAGAACATAAGTAAGATGCCAAGAGGAACCTTTGAGAAATTTAATATTGGTGATGATTGTCCAATCTTTCAAAATATCTTTGATTATAGTTCATTATATACGGGTGCATCCTTAGATGCTTCGAGAAAATTAATTAATGATCAATCTGATATCGCCATTAATTGGTCTGGTGGTTTACATCATGCAAAGAAGGGCAATCCGTCCGGGTTTTGTTATATTAATGATATTGTCCTATCTGTGTTGAATTTACTGAGGTATCATCCAAGAGTATTATATATCGATATTGACTTGCATCACGGGGATGGTGTTCAAGAGGCATTTTATACAACAGATAGAGTATTTACTGTGTCATTCCATAAATATAATGGTGAGTTTTTCCCAGCTACAGGTGATATAGGAGAAATAGGTTGTTCAAAAGGTAAACATTTTGCCATGAATGTTCCATTAGATGATGGTATCGATGATGAATCATACATTACATTGTTTAAATCAATCATTGATCCACTGATCACTACTTATAAACCCACCGTAATTATACAACAATGTGGTGCAGATTCTTTAGGACATGATAGACTAGGTTGTTTCAATTTAAATATTAAAGCACATGGGGAATGTGTTAATTTCGTTAAATCATTTGGTATTCCTATGCTGGTTGTAGGTGGAGGTGGTTATACGCCAAGAAATGTATCTAGATTATGGGCTCACGAAACTGGTCTATTAAATAGCGTCATGCTGCCTAAGGAATTACCGGATGGTTTACCGTTTAGAGATTCTTTTGGTCCAGATTATACTTTATACCCTGTATTAGATGATTTGTTTGAAAACAAAAACTCTAAAAAATATTTGGAAGACACAAGAATACGCTGTCTTGAAAATATTAGATATCTACAAGGTGCCCCAAGTGTTAGAATGGACGCCGAATTGATACCAACTCAGGATATTTCTGGTTTGACGCAGGATGAAGAAGATGAAATTAATGAACTTAATGAAGATGATAATATATGGAGATTAAATCAAATAGAAAAAGAAAATGCAAAAATCAAAGAATTTATGTAATGGCATTAGAATGATTGCATGATTTTTTGATTTTCGTCATTTCTGTGACTTTCGCCAACTATTAATTTAATGACTTCTATTTGGAAGTGTGTGCATATGCAACTATATATTTATAAAGGACATCGTGTAATATTATATATTATAATCAAAATAAATGGGCATAGTTTCTTGAATGAAGTCATACCCCCATTACAATCATATCATGTTGGAAACGGCAAGTATGTAAAGTTAATATCACCCTTTAAATTATCACTAGGATCAAAAATTTATTATATTAATTTATTACAGATATGATTTCCTTATACTACATTATTTTATAAAAATCTTATAATAGAATAACACTATAAAGAAAAGGAAATCGTTTAGACATCATTGTTTAATTCAACACCCCCAACAGACCATATTTCTTTTTCATCTTCAAATCTATCACTAAACATAGTTTCAGCATCACCACCTGCAGCAATTCTTTCTCTTTCAACGTTTGCTAATCTCTTACCTACTCTCTTGGTGTAATCACCAATGGATCTCGTTTGAACAGTAGTGCCAACAATATTTTCAACACTTGTGGTGTTAGCAGAGAACTTGTCGAACCATTTGGAAAAGCAATCCATTTCAACATCCTCAATTAAGTTAAAGATGGCGAGATAAGCCTTTTCGGCGGCCAATTTAATTGGAATGATTGGGTCACGTAGACATGAGAAAACTGAAATGGCTAAGGTATCGATAAATGGTTGAATACATTCACTCATTTTAAATCTTGCTAATGTACGGATGACAACTAAAGATAATCTTCTAGCATCAGTTGAGTTTGAAACTAGTTTCAATGTACATTTACTCAAACATTCCATTAACTGTTTAATGTTTTCTTCACCAATGTGAAGTGGCTCCGAGGATTCTTGTTTCGAAAATGGTGACTTAGTTTCACCTTCTAATAGAAGCATCTTACCGGCAGCAATAATACCATTTTCTGAAAAGTAGATATCAGTAGATTCAATAGCACCTACGATGTAAGGAACAAATTGATCTATTAGTTCTGCGTTAATGATGTGACTTGGTGCGTCTTTTAAGAATGAATTAACCGTTAAAATAGCAAACTTACCAGAATCACCGGATAATTCAACATTTAGAACCTTTTCTGTTAAAATATTCTTTGCTTCCTCTTCGGTTAGAATATCAGATAGAGAACCAATTAATTTGGCATATGCAACAGCAAGTTTGTCGTTACTGACCATCATTTCTTCTTCCACTAAGTTAACGATATTCTTCTTAGAAGTTTCATTTAGTTTAGAACCAGCCTTTGAAACAACTTCAAGTAAAGCCTTTAGCATAGCAGTCTTCACACCCTCATCAGTAGCTTGTTTAGCACCACCTACCAATTCAATAATTAATGGATCAACACGAGGCTGATATTCAATTAAAGTACCTAAAGCCTTAGCAGCACGTAAACGTAATGTTTCGTTCGAAGCATCAGATAAAGATTTAACAAAAGTTCTTTGTAATTGTGGAATGAATGGTCTCAAGAATTGTGGAATCTTGACAAATAGAATGTTTAATGCGAATAAAATGGCGGCTTTAATATCACTACTAAATCTCTCACCAACAACACGAATCAATGGACCAGTTATAACACTGACAAATGGTTTCAAGTTTGCAGCAGGGGTCTTGGATACGATATCGGCAATGGCTAAAGCAGAAGCTTCACGCTCATCATTGGAACCATACATTAAACCGTGTAAGAAAATTGGTAAAACACAGTTTGGACCTCTTGCTAGGGCAAAAGCACCAAGGTCTTCCCCTTGCTTACCGACCATTTGCAGACTTTGCTTAGCAGGTTTCACCAATCTCTCTAACATGGATTTATCTTGTTTCTTGATCAATGTAGTCAAAGCCTCGAAATTACCCTTAACAACTCTTGGATCCTTGTCATCCAAAGATAGAATAGCGTTGGAAACAAAATCTGGGATATATAAGTCAAAGTCAAGATTTGTCTTCTCGAAGAAGTTTGGTAGACGTTCTAAGATGATTAAACGTTTCTTATGATCATCGTGCTTTAATAATGCCATAATTTGTTGTAATAGTGGGTGGCAACCTTCTTCGTCAGTAACAGAAAGGAACACTTTATCCAAGGAGTTTTCTAGTGCAGACTTTTCGTCATCTTGGGTGACATTGATTAGAGAGTCGACCAGTGCGTTAATAATAGTTGATAAACGTTTATATAATGATGGACCAGCAACTTCGGCCAAAGATCCAAGAGCAGAAGCTCTGAAAGAATCGATTGGTGGGGCAAGAAGAGTTGGGATCAAAATTGGGAAAATGACCTCAGATTTAGTTGACATGATATCTTGTAGACCTAACAAGGCATTCTGAGATGATTCATCTGATTCTAGCATGTGTAACATATGTGGTAGAATTTCATCGATAGCAACATTACCAACGATGTCTTGATAGGAGTCGAACGCACCAGCTGCAGCTTGTCTAACAGATACATCACTATCGATAAGAGTTTCACGTAAGATCTTTACAATAATTTCCTGGAATTCATCTAATGTCTCAGCGGATGATGATTCGATCAACTCGTTTAATGCAATACAAACACCTTGTCTAGATTCAGTACTAGCGGATTCTTGAACAGATTGATATAATGTTGGAAGAAGTTGTGAAAGTGCATTACCCCCTACACGACGAACAAGATCACCTAATGTTTGGGCAGCGATATTTCTTAAACTTGCTGAAGGAGATGCTAAGCTACCAACAATCATACCAGTCAAGGTTGGTAAGATTTCCTTCACAGCACGTGGAGTATTTGGAACCAATGCTTTCCAGATGTCAACAGTTGAAGCACGAACAATACCAGATGTATCGTTTCTACAAACAAATAATGAAGCCAATACTCTATCACGTCTGTCTTGACCAAGAACTTCCACCAATTTGTTGGCGAATTCACCACTGTGATCACCTTCTTCTTCAGAGAATTCATTCTTAGATGAGATACCAGTAACTTGGAATAACAATTCACCGGATAATTGCACGGATGACAATCTGATACGTTCATTTGCGTTAAACATACCCTTTTCTAATTCTGGTAATAACAAATCAATAGCCTTAGAAGCGTACTTTTTAACAATTAACTTACCAGCCTTTAGAGCAGTGTCATGGATATCTTCATCTGTGTCTGCAAGACCACCTAGAATTGGTTGAATGATTTGGTTAATATATGGAGCAAACTGTGCACCATAACAGATTGGAATAAATAATAATAACGGCATGTAACCTTCTCTGACATAAGCACGGTAACTTGTAACACCTGCCAAAATAGTTGGTAATAATTCGTCCAGTTTAGCAAGACCTAGACCACTCATAACTTCAGCAAGAGCTTGAGCAGAACCCAAACGGTCACCTGATTTAGTTTCATCACTTAATGTATCAATTAACCTTGGAATTAAATCTGGGAATTGTTCTTCACCTAATCTTTCAACTAAGGCACCTAAGGCACGGGCCGCAGTAGCTCTTGTGTTTGGTACTGGGTCAACCATAGCGACTTCAACTTCATCAACTAATTGTTGCAAGTATGGAATTAAATCCTTAATATCAACCAAAATAGCCATATTACCAACAATCTTACACGCTTTTCTTTTGGTATTTGCAGATCTCTCGTGCATACCACGATGAATAACATGAATAATCAATGCCAGGGAAGGACCATCGATGTAATGAACGAATTGAGTATTGATTAAGGCATCTAAAGCATCCTCGGTGTATTTTGTAGGATCACCAATCGCGTTAATTAATGTAGGAACCAATTTTTGAATTTCTGGGTTTCTAATAACTTCACCAAAACGGTTTAATGATTCATCAGCAGCTTTACGAACCTCCTTATGTGAATCGTTTAGCACACCGACGATTTCGGGAACAATGGTAGACAATGACGCAGATAATTGAGCTGGGTCAAGGTAGGCCATATTACCTAATAATTCAACTGAACCTCTCTTTGTTCTCCAAGATATTTCATCTAAGTTAGAAACGGCCACTGGAATTAATTTAGTAACACCAAAACTAGTAGTGTAAGCCATGATAGCCTTTGTAGCATCGGCAGTGGCGTTACGAACCTCTGGTACAGCATCACCTAGGTTCTTTAAAATGTTTGGAAGGACTTCAATAACGTAAGGCTCAAAGAACTTCTTAAGGGATTTCGATAAGTATTCAAAGGCATATGCCACAGATTCACGGCGAACAGCTTGCTTTTTGTCCTCAGAGGCTTCGATCAAGTTACGAATAATATCAAATTCCGATAGCGCTTGAATACCATAACCTTTGACTAGACCAGCAATACCCCATGCAGAACCCTTACGGATTGCAACTGGAAGAGAAGGATCTAATAGACGATTCATTAAGTTCGCAATATGGTCACCGACCTTTTCTCTGAATTGGAATACTAATGGACCAATACATTCTGAAATAGCTTGTTGAACATCTGCTGATGGTGTATCAAGGGAGGCAAGTAATCTATGGATAATAGTCTCTATTCTTGCATCATGAGCTTCCAAGTGTCTAGCAAGAGTACCATATAAAATAATAACGTTCTCCTTGACAGTAGTTTCAATATTAGACGTTAAAGCACTTTCAAAAATTGGAATTAATTGTTCGGATTTCTTAGCACCATGGAGCGTAATTATTTCAATACCAGCTTCTTTCATTTCTTGACGGACAATTAATTCTCTGTCCCCTAAAGGACCATCTTCAATTAAAAATTTTACAAGATCCACAACATAACTGTCATCTTCCGGAATACCAGTTGATAGTTCTTTTAAGGCGATAGCAGATGTACTTCTATCTTGCCATGGATCCTTACGCTCAGAGGCAGCAACTGCAACTAAACCAAATTCGTCCATAATAGCTTTCAATGGGGCAGCTTTCTCCTTGTAGAATGTGGTTAGCATCTCTAAACTTTCTCTCAGAGGATTTTGATTTTCTTTTTCTAGGTAAAGTGATGCTGCTGCATATGCTCTAGCTGTAAATAAACGCAAACCACTGTCATCTTGGTTAAATAAGGAAATCAATGACCTTAGTAAGTCCGTATCTATAACAAATTTGCTAAATTCCCAGATGAACTCTGCAACTTCACGGTTGTTTGCTTCGGAGTCGAATCTACAGATAAATACTTCGGCAGAGTTTTTCATATTAGCTTCTAACTCGAATTCGTTGTCAATAATCTCCAAAATTGTTGATCTAACAAATGGATTTGGAGATAAAAGATTATTTAACAAAATTTCTAAATCAGCATCAGTTGGAGCGACAGATATACTTTGGCATAACACATTCAAGCAGTCTTTAGCAATCTTTGCCTTTGAAGCTAAGGCTAGTAAAGACATCAGGACGTTCATAATTGGTGCCCTTGGAATTGAAGGATCTTCGAAAACTTCAGCATGAACAGATATAATTTCCATAGCTAACATCAAATGTTCTTCTTCTTTATCTTCTTCAACAAATTCTGTTCTAGTTACTGGCTTATCAGCATTCTTCAAAGCTACGCGCTTACCTTCTTCTAAGACATTAATTAATAGTGGTAATAGATAAGCTAAACTGACAGCATCAAGTGCTGCTTGATTGGCAACAAACTTAATTCTAAATAGAACTCTAGATAGCAGTTCATCTAACGGTTCAGCTAATAGATTCTCAGGTATATTTAATACCTTGTAGATACGAAGAATAGCGACACCAATATACAATTTGACACCACCTAGTCTTTCAGATATGTTTTCAGATAAGGTTAAGAATACGTCCAAAGCCTTTCGTCCTAAAAGTCTACTACAATTCTTTTCACGAATCAATGAAAGTAAGGATAATACAGATGATGGGAACCAAACACCTGCACCATTGTCGACAATCTTTGCTTGGTTGCTTAGGAAACCGATGACAGTGATACCGTTTGTCAAACGACGAATAATATTATCAATCTCCGATCTAATGGTGGATTCTTTAGCTAATTGCTCATCTACTAGCACCTTTTCTTCTTTAGTATATTTTCTCACTGTTTTCTTACTCTGTTCCTTTCTAACTTTTTGCTCCCATTTCAAAGTTTCATAATCCTTTGTGTTCTTATCTGATAATTGTTTTGCATTCTTCTTCTCTAGTACGTCAATAACCATAGTGCCTTCTTCACCACTCCAGATTGTGAAATCTTCATCTTTATATTTGGATAATTGGTCCGATACTAAACAATTTTGGAAAAGCTCAATAACAGATGGTACTGCAACATCCGGATTGATGAAACAGGTATATGCAATACTTTTCAATATACAATCTCTCAATTTACTTTCATAGATCTGTTTGTCATTTATTGAAACGTGTAGCATATCCATAATTGTGGGCATCTTACTTTTTATTATAGCAGATGGATCCATTTCAGCGTGAAGAGCTAGGCCTGCCCAACCATTTTTCAGGTGGAACCGTTCGTATTCAGCAATAAATAGTTCAGCAATGACAACCTTTTCTAAGGCTGCTTTATCATCAATAGCTTGAGAAATTGCAGAGAATAATGGGGTGCAGAATTTGTAAGAAATTGAATCTTCTGCGTTATCTCTATTCGTTATGATTCTATATTTTAAAGCTTCAACAATACTTAAACCTAACAACTCTGGCTGTAATTTAAATAAGGTTTCCAATAAAGCAATGGATTTCATACGTAATGTTGGATTTAAAGTTGTTGAAAGTGCAACAATAGCCATGGCATTACCTAGATCCCTCATATTTTCCAAATTCCTTATAACTTCTAATGTATTGCCCTTGATTTCTTCAGATGTCGAGGAAAGAACATGCACAATGTATTCAAGACATGAGAAAGCTGCAGCATGGTCTAGGTTTTGGTTATGACCTAAAGTTTCTTTTAAGAATTCCAAAATATCCTTCTCATTATCTTCAAGTATCTTTGTCGATGCTTTTTCAGAATTATTCAAAAAGCTTGTACACCAAATTTTTCTTAAACTTGGTTTCTTGTTTGAAAGACCTGTTCTTATCGTCTTATCAAACTCATCGGTTGTATTTTCAAGATATGTGTAATTTAAAAAGAATGCAGACAACATTTCAGTCAACGCAGCTTCATTTGTTTCCTTGGAAATGTATTGATTTAGACCTTTGGAAATGATTAATGAAACTTCTTGAGAAAACACTGGACAGCATTTCAAAATGTTGGATGCTATGATTTTGTAATCGGCGTTCAAATTAGTTTTTATGTTCTTGAATACTTCGTTAACAAATTTCAGTAAGTCTTCTTCGGCAACAAATTTGGAATCGAGAGAATTTAACAAAGTTGACAATGAATTAATGGCTGCACTTTTTGTACCTTCTTTTGAACTTTTCAATGACGAGAAGGTTTGTGTCATTAGTTTGGATGTAACGAAGGAATGTAATAAGTTAACTCTTTCAAGGTTTATACCGGCAAATATCTCGGTAGATGTAGTGAACCCAGTTTCTGGGGCTCTTAGGTTAGCTTTTTCAATGTTTGGAATGAAATGGGTATTGAATAATTCCTGATCAATGAATTCATTAATAAATGGTTTTAATGAGAGTTCCAAACAGAATGGAGATGGTGGAACCTTTGCAAGGATAAGTTCTTTACCAATGAGTTCACAATATTTAGTAACATATTTTTCCTTTAATAACTGGAAAAAAGCAGGTTTGGATGAAGATAGCTGAATGAAACACTGAGTAATAGCCCCCATTAATACAACAACACCACTGATTGGTAACTTTGCGGTGACACACTTTTCTAAAATAAAAGATATTAATTGGTTAGCTTGATCGATCCTGTCATCGCCTTGGTTGAAGATAACGGCCAAAGTTTTTGTAGTTGTTTGTAAGGTGCTACGACGCACTCTATTTCTGTGTTGATTTCTCTTTGAGTTTATCTTCTTATTAATTTCTTGGTTATCAAGTGCAAGCTCCACACTATAAGAGATCAAACAATGAGCTTCGAATAATTTTTGGTAGTTGGCAGCAAATAAATCGTTGTCCTTGGATAATTGAATTAAGAAATCATGAACCCATTCCAATAGATTCAAGTAATCGACAATTGCTCTTGATCCGGTTGATTTACTGACGTTTTCTAAGATGAAAGAAATATATTTTTCATATAAACGTGGTTCTAGTTCTAAAATGTTGTGAAACATAGCTTTAACAAGGGCTTTTGATTTAGAATCAGTATAAGACACAAACGTCCTCAATAATGTAGCAGAGATTTGACCTAATTGTGGTGCCTCTAGTGTTTCAGTTTTAATCAATTGTTGTAAATCCTCTAAGAATGCAATCCTTATGGATATTTGGGAATTGAAACAATTTTTCTCCAGTTGAGGAGATAACTCCTCCCAACTAATGTTTGAAGTCATGGTCGTACTTCCTAAACAAAATTAAAGTATGGTGTTTTTTACCTTACTAACTGGTTGTTACTCGTTTTAAGTATCAATTGATATTTTTATAGTAGTTGTTTTTATATAGAATTCACAACGTCGATGTCAAGTGAAAGTAACTGTAGCCTGCTGGAGGGCAAGAAAATATTTCAAGATGCGTTCGTTTCAACTTTTCGAACTTCAAGCAAACTAAACAAACCGCACAAACTTCGATGATGACACTGAAAATTTTTCATCGTTAATAGTGACTGTAACTCGGCCACTTTTGATAGAAATCATTTCGTCATTAAATTTATATGTATAAATCTGTATAATACTTACTAATTTATCATTCAATTACCATTTTTGAAATGGCACCCAAACATCCACGACCTTTTGGTTTTTATCTAATACGAAATAATGTGGAAATTGACCCATTACAATACAGGCATGTTGAGGAATAATTGCTATTTGTTGGCCGAGTGATAATAACTGCAAGTCAACTGGCTTCTTCTGAACTTCACCTTCACT